>JAADVW010000770.1:0-16024 GCA_023335875.1 Elongisporangium prolatum
AAATACGATAATAGCAATGGCGAACAAGCCTCAAGCGAATTGAACGAAGAGGACGAAGCCAAGAGCGAGCTTAGCGATGTCGCTGCTCACGGAAGCAAGGTCGCACGGGATCCTGACGTCTCGGACCAAGAATGGGAAGAGCTGGAGCAGGCCAAGCAGGCGTATGAGGAAATGCTTCGCGCTGCACAAGAGTACGCTGATCGAAAGAAGCAGGAAGAGGCCAAGCGGCAACTGGAGCTCTTCCAAGCAATGCAAGAGAAGCTTCGTCGGCTCTCTCCTTGTCCCATGGGGTTTGCTTGGCACAAAGTTGGAAGTGGATGGCGGTGTGCTGGTGGCAGTCATTTCGTGTCAGATGAGCAGCTGCAGCGTCAGTTTACTTTCTAAAGAAAAGTCACGTTGCCATGTTTTCCGATGAAAAAGGCAACATGCATATTTTATTCGTTCCATAGGCATTTTGCGAAATCAGAACAGGCTGATTTAATAAAACACCTTTCTCTGATAAGGTTTTTTATTTTTTTTTGGCGCGTGATCTGAAGACGAGCAGCTCCAGAGTCCGGAAGTGACGATGCCGGAGCCCACGACCACAGCCCAGCCTCAGGCCGAGAGCCATGAGCCGCAACCAAAGCGTGATGACCAAGAGGACGAGGAGCGCGTGGTGACGCTGTCGGAGGTGCTGCAGGAGGAGTCCATGATGGCAGAGACGGCGGACGCTGTGCTGGGCGACGCCAGCGACACGAGCTGCAGCTATGCGCTTAGCTACATCCGACAGGTACGTGTACACTTGTACAGTGGGCCCGGTAGACAAGGATCTGATCGTACTGAATCTGTAGGCGCTGTATGCGTGTCTGACGTGTACGCCCGCGGGTCAAGATGAGACCAAGCGCGCCGGCGTGTGTCTGGTACGTCCATCTGTGTCTGAGAGTGCTATTGCTGCGGGTCATTGACTGTGGCTATACTCTTTGGGTTATTGTAGGCTTGTAGTTACAACTGCCACGCTGACCATGAGCTCATTGAGCTCTACACCAAGCGCGAGTTCCGCTGCGACTGTGGCAATGACAAGTTTCCGAAAGGTGCAATCAGACTCTTTCGCTGGCCATAGCAATACAGCAAAACTGATGCTTGCATTTGCACAGAGAACCCATGCAAGCTGGCAGAGGACAAGGCGCCCACGAACGCTCGCAATGTGTACTCGCAGAACTTCACGGGGGTCTATTGCTCGTGCCATCGCCCGTATCCGGACCCGGAGCGCACGAGCGCAGAGATCATGGTGCAGTGCGTCATCTGCGAGGACTGGCTGCATGACGAGCACATTTTCCCTGCGTCAGATAGTGACGAGACTGTCAATTCTGTCCCCGAAGGCTACGACGAGTTTATCTGCCTCGACTGCATGAAGAAGCATCCGTTCCTGATGGCGTATACGGTTGAAGAGGAAGAGTTCGAAGACGACGACGCGACTGGAGCTGATAGTGCAGCGACTAAGGAGAAGAAAGTGACAAGCTCTGTAGATTGTATCCTGCAACACGTCGATATACGGACATGAGTTTTGATTGGTGAATGCAGCATATATACTGCCAGTCACAGACTGGAAATTACGTTTTTTGGCCAACCATTACCATTACAGGGTTAGGACTAAACAGGTACGAGTGCTCGGACATGTCTGCACACAAATGTCCAAGTCCATTTTCTTTTGAGATGTTTGCATACTTCGTTAAAGTAGAAAGGAAAAAAGGAGCTAAAGACCTGGGTCGGACTGCTCGGACACGTAACCGACGACGCTTTCTTTTTTTGAGAGTTCACCGCATTCGAGAAATCCCCATGGCAAGCGCGAGGTTCGCTGGTTTATCTTCGCATTCATTTAAACGTGGTGGCGCCTAAGCTGCTAATGCTACACCTCTTTTGTGCCTTCAGTGGTTCCTCGATAGAGGTGGCTGGCACTTGTTGCACATTAACAAATTAACAAAGCATTTGAGTACTTAATGAATTCAACAGTCGAAGATCAGAAGGTTGCGAAGTACCTGAGTGGATGGCAGCCAGATGAAACTCCGTGGGTACCGTCTCTTTGTATGCTTGACTCACCTGTCCGAGCCGGTGTGGCAGCCTTCAAGCGCCAACTCTTCCATCTCGCGACCATGCCAGACGTTGAAGAATTCAAATTTAGTAATGATGTGGTCGATATGATGGCAGCCATCATCATCCTAAACTACCCCGCCATGGCTAAGATCTCTGGTAATGCAGTTCGTGCATCGGGTTGTGCATGCGCTGGAATCTATCGGATGCACAGAAAATGATATAGTTAGTTGGTCTCTGTCGTTAAGACACACGCGCATGACGTAGCTGAACGCAAATAATCGCACAGTGATTTATCGTACTCCTCGTGGAAGCGCGACTTGCAGTGATGAGGAGAAAGGCATCAAACAACTGCTCCAGAATCAAGTTGACATGATTAAGATGCTCATCACGCACAACAGCGAGCTTTCACATCGTCTCGCTACATTAGAAGGAGCTCAGGCACCTACGGATGCCCTTCCCCCTCTTCAGCGCCTCCCGCCTTCGAGTTGTGTATCTGAGTGTCCAGCCTGCGTACACGCTCAGCTCCCAAGAGCTCTGTCGATTCTTGGTACGAATGGTACGTCCTATCGCCTTCTCCTAGGGAATCTAGAGTCACCAAAAAGCGTCAGCGATTCCACAATACTCGCATGCTCGTTGCATACATGCGACTTTTCGTACCTGATGCGTATTCCCTTCACCGGGATAGCGATAACTACGCAGCGGATGTTAAGCGCTTGGGAGAAATAGCGCTTGCAGGCGTCCGACAATTTTTGCGCTCTCGTGGAAACTTAGCTTCGTACATCGGCACGATGGTAAAAGCAATGGCAAAGTTTGACCGTGCTGGAGGTTTTGACAAACGTAAAGCCCTTCTTGCTGCCCGGGTTCGCAGTCATGCGACCATGGATCCTTCATCTCTTCAGCATAACCTGCCATGGAAATAAACGGCTAAAATTAACTGGATTCGCCGATGTTGAATGCCTATGATGCTTGTTTGATATCCCTCCGCTTCTTTCTACATATCATAACGACAATTATACCATGACATGATTATCAAACGCTTGTCCCTCAGTATTTCAATGCTTGGTACTTACTGTACGTCGTTGCTCTAAGTCGCACGATCTGCTTATCGTATCTGATCTGCTTGATGCATCATGATACGCATAGTTAGACATAGGGATAAATCCAGCTGAATAGCGTAGCGTACCTTATGTATGCACTTATAGAGCAGCCACAGTGGTACAAGATGCCCAAGACATACCAGCAACTATGAGGGGGAGCCATATCACGACACAGCATCAGCGCAAGACCATTGAGCTGAGCGAGGCAATGCTACACATACCTTAAATACCCGTCCGACCGAAGACCACGGCGCATCACGACCGAACGCCTTCAAAGAGACCATCGCTGCGCATAATGGCACAGCACGAGCTGAAACCCACTCGAGCGACAGACCAATATGCAGCACGATCGTTTTTCCATGAAAAAAACTGAGCCACCACAACGTATCACAGGCGCGCTTCACGAAGCAGCTCTCGTAGAAATCCATGCGGCAGCTTTAGGGAGAGTCCATGGGCGTCGGAGCGCAGAGAACCAGCTCGAGGGAGAAATACACGGCGAGGCACGGGCGAACGCCAAGGCGAAGCATAGCGTTGCTTCATGATGCTGACGATGCAACGCGTACGCAGGAATGGGACAGCACAAGCGCGGCGTTATTCACGATTGTTCTGGTTGTCATTTGACCCTTCTCTGAGTAGATGACAGCCAAGGTTTTTTCTGTGAGAATAAGGTTTTTGTTGGCGTCCGAGCGGTCCGATTTTGTCCGCTCTTTCACTCTTTCGTTGAGGATAGATGAGCAACACCTTCTTCATCAATTGGCCGAATTGAGCAAAATAACTCCCCCGACGCATACAAAAGTAGAAATGAAAATTATTATAAGCATAAATCAAGTCTGTAAATACCGTCAAGAATATAGGTTTCAGATTGATATTTTTAAATCTATATGTCAAATCAGACAGTAGGGGTGCAAAAAAATAGAAAATGAAATGCCTTAGTGGACGAAGGAGAGGACGAAGCGGAACCAGGACGCCGACGCCGACTGCTGACGTTCGACCTTAATAGATCTAGGGAGTTCTCCTGTGGGCATACGGCAGGTCGCCTTGCTACCGAGAAGTCTCGACTTTGCTTGCCTTCGACACCACTACGACGCGCGCGAATCCACAGCCGCGGCATACACACCGTCAGTGATGCGCCTGGCCTGGGCACGAAAACAACAACCACGCAGACCCTCTAGCGGGTTCACGGGCCGAGCCTTTGCTCGATTGCTGCTCTCGGTCGTCACTGAGTCTAGTCCATGTCAATTGCTCGTCACATCCCCAGCTACCTCAGGCATCTACTGCTGCACTGCCGACACCTCAACTCATGTCCTCTGAGAAACAAAGTGGGGCGTTTTTGCGGTTTTGAACGCCTTCGACTGCGGCTGCTACCTCGTGAAGTAGCGCGACGCCTCACTCAGCATCTGGTACGATAGCCGTCGCTGACGGCTTGATACGGTCGGTGACGCGGGTGAGGTGCCTGGCCTTCCCGAAGAAGAAGCCCCACGAGGCGTCTTGTCACGCCTGACGTTGCCGCAAGGAGTCGCTGTTTGGTGCGTTCACTGACAGGGAAGGAACGAATCTTGGCGCTGAGGTCGTCCCTGTCGACAGACTTGCGGCCGCTGTTGGCCTTCATGAGAGAGGCGCAGTCGCCACCGTTCACACCGGCCTTCTCCGACTTGACGCGCACAGACGCGGTTGATCGAGGCAGGATGATGACCATACTGCAGCGCGATAGCCAACAGGACCCAGTTAGGAACGATATCATTCACGCTTGCCCGCAACACAAAATTGCGGATCGCCTGACGATCCCTGTTCGTTAAGCGCGGCTTCCGCACGATTGCCTGCACTGGATGGGGCATTTTGGACAATATTTTGGTAGTTTGCCGGGCTTAATAGCCGTCAAGTTGCTGACACACCTCCATTCATTTCGCGACACTACCCGTTCCACAGCGACTCAAAACAAACAAAAAATACTGGCGGGGAGCCTGAATCCCTGTGCCCCTTATTACCCAGTTAAAAAGCCCTAATTCGATTATTTTATAAATGTGATCGCTTGAAGCCGATATTTGCAATCTTTCGGCACCGGAGGAAGTATGCAATATTTAAACGTGCGGGAGTGATAATTTCGTATAAGAGAAATTATCACTCCCCCAAGATTTGGGACTACGATAGCTATAAAAGTACGTCTTCTTTGGCCCTATGCACGTTTTTAAGGTTTAGGGTTACCATCGGTATGCAACTCTCATATAAACCCTATGAGGTTTTACACTTAGACTTCATCTAGGGATAGGGTTAACCCTCACTGACACCAGCTTTCTATGGGGCTTGCACAGCGAAGAAAAGTCGGTTCTATTTGAGGAAGAACTCAGTACAGGTTATGTGGTTACCGAAAGGAAAATATTTTCTCTTGCTGCGCAGTTTCACCAATTTTAGCGAATCACAGCGCACTTTATTCATTTTGAGAGTAAAAGCAGTTCGTGATGATGTAGCAAAACGCAGCTTTTGTAGGAATTGTGTTTTTTGCCTTGTGTCGCTGTTTATTGTATTCTGTTGGAATTTGAGAGTGTGACAAAATGCTGTCTTTGCTGAAAATTGATATAGTTTGTGGTGTGTTGCAATGAGTTGTAATATGTTGTACTGACAAATAATCGTAATGTGTTGTGTTTTGCATAGATTTGTTGTCGGGCTTTACTGGCGCTTTAGCTTTTGCAGGTACGCACGCACGTTGTTGACGGTAAAAACTCGACCTATGCGTGCTCGCAGAATCATTTCGCACTTGTCGATGTTATCTTGGTATTCGTGCCTTCATTCGCAAAAGCCGACTCCGGTGCTTTTTCCTCTCTTCTTCACTAAAATCTTGGCCGGCTCTATATTCGTGTTCCAGGGTCATCATTTCTGAACTGCTGAACGTAATCCCGCCCAACTGGAAGCATCTGTAAACACTGACAGCTGAGCGGCGTCAGCCTGGCAGGCAAAACCTTCATCTGGTGTGTGAGCTACATTGATAATTTGCTTGAGAAATGCTTGCGTAAAGACGCTCGATAAAGATGCTGAAATTTGTTTAGAAAGGAAGTTCTTAATTCGTTCGATGGGATTCATACATGAGCATCTTGTTTACCGCGTGATCGGGTGCAAGGGCGTCGGATAACTCAGACTGCTCTCTATCTATTACGTCGTCTAGTAAATATCTGGATCACACAATATCCCAACATATTACAACAAATCACTTTTCATTAAATCCCAACATATCCAACATTGAACTTACTTGATTAGCGTCTCTGCCTTTTCGCCTGGTAATCAGGCCGCCCACCATTCGACCATATTCAGAGGCCATCTTCTGCTTTCGGGAGCAAATATGAACTGGTGCTGAGCGCCCCGCGTCTAAAGCAATGACATGTAAATCGCATGCTGCCATTGTAGATAGTATCACTGATGCGGCTTGCAGACGCGACGACGTTCAATAAATCATAAATGTATTGTCGCTCGTCGGGGTCCCCCACTTCAGCGATGTGCTCTTGTGCTTTTCGTCCTTTTCAGCGCAGGAAACACCAAATTTTCTTGTTGCCAGAGTTAAAGCTGAGAGGATACGCGCTTGTCCCAGGCACGCGAGTGAAAAGCGCGTCGCTCGCTTTTTCCTCGTTCGGTAGATCATAGAGGTTGTACACGCGCGCAGACGTTGGGTCGTGATCTGTCTTGCGGTCCTTTAGCACAAAACTGCCGTATGAGATCGTAGCCTTGGTCGTGCGGTGCTTTCGATGTAAATGAACTTTTGCTTGAGTGTGAGAACTCCAGATATTCGACTCATTCCGTAGAATTACAGGGCGGCCAGCGCCTTAAACCACAGTTTTACGGTTATGTTGAAGTATGGTGCCGGGTCGATGTACTTGTGCAAGTTGTGAAGCATTACGAGAGACATCGACATCGAACAGGCGCGGGTTGGAGTTCGAGTGCGTTTCTTAGACTTCATTAATCCGATCATAAATTGGCAAAGGCGGCCTTCGCTGGATTCTCGTACGCTACATCGTCTTTGACTTCCCATCTAGGCAATACAACACAGCAATAAATGACACCAATTCACAAACAATTGTTACAACATATACCAACATCTCACGACATCAACAACGCACGACATATCACAGCATATTGTAACATGCGTGGTCGATAGGAAGCTTACCTATCGTAATGGTGGCCGCTTATCGTCATGTGTGGTTCTGCGTAGTGTTTTGACATTGTAGCGCAAACCTTCTCCGCCGGGTTCTCGGTTTTGTTTACGTCTGAGAGTTGCTTCATGTGAGCAACCATGACCCATAGGAGAGGGAACCACGTCGTGACTGAATCGGGGAAGCCTGCAGTCACACAAAATGATTAGAAGCGCGTCAGCGCTCTGCGGTATACCTTTCTCGTGGACGGCTTGTACCGCTCGTCCACTATGCACACGCCTGTCATGCAGTCCGCATACAGGGGGCTGTCCACGGGAAGCTCCATCGTTTGAGTGGTCGATCGAGCAGGACGTAGTGAATTTTTCGTTGTGACGCCCCCTTCCCGAGAAAATTAGGGTTCTTTTGATCTGTGTCAAGGTTTAATTTTATATCGCACTTTACTGTAAAAAAAAACAGCGCTCTATTCAAAGCAAAACATTTGCTACATATTCCAACAAACTAGCAAATCACAAAATATTCCTACACATTCTACCATTTTATTGCATTTGACAAAATACAATACTATCCAACAAAACACGAAAAAACAGATTTTAAGCAAACGCGATGGCTTGTTTAACAGAAGTGATCTTTACTCTGACTGAGGAGGCAACTTACAGTGTTCCATCGCACGAAGGAAGCATCTGCGGATCTCCATGACTTCGGCCTTGAGTGGATGTGGTGCTCGTGGAAGCGTTGCTCGCAGAAGCCGCGCTCGTGGGGGCGCTCGCCTTCTTCGCGGCCGCACTTGCTCTGGTGCTGCGCTTCACCATCGTCGTTTTTGCTTTGTCTGCCACGAAAAGAATTTGCTGTGATGTGTTGTATGCTCACTGGTAGAAAATAGTGGTAATTGTTGTTTTTGGATTAGTGGAAAATGTTGTTTTTAAAATATCTATTTTGACCATTCATGTGTACTTGCACGGGGTGATGGGTCACTTGCACCCCGATAAGAAGCTTGTTTTTTTGTCATTTTGCCATAAAACGCTTCAAAAACGCGAACTTGGCAAAAAATATTATTAGCGTGGAAGCAAGCACGTGCAAATGACTACTCGAATCTGCTCGTCTGCTAAGCAAGCGGACTTTAGGACTTATTCGTGAGCTTCCAGCGCAAAGGTGAGAGGAACTTGGCAGCAGAAGCCCACAAGCTATTCATGGAGAACGTGCTCGGTGCGTACAAAAAGACGACAACTACAGTGCCAATAAGGCACTTGAGAATCACATGGGAGTGCATCTAGTCTGACTCTGAGCCATTGATCCAAGAGGTAAACACCCAATGGTGCAACTTCGCCGTCCAAACATCAGCAGCAAGCTGTACAAAGCGCTGCGTCGAGTCAATAGAATCAAGACGCCATGGTCATCGAGACACGACGTGATCCAGCGCTATCTGATGATCCGAAGCGGCCCCTAGAAAGTCGAGGCTATAAAGGCGTATATTCCCTTGTGAAGCTCTTCACACAATCGTGGCAATCTTGTTTTCTCCTTATATTTTCGCGAGTGCGTCCAAGTCCGAATCGACAGCCATTCCCACTTATTTGGCACTCTTACTCAGCGGTACCTTGCATTCCAACGCTGGTATCGACAACTCACCTACTTTCGCGAATGTCATTTTTTAGGTGGCCAATAGTACAACGCTGAGGCCCGCAGAGAAGGTCGGGAAGCTTTTCGGGATACAAGGACTGGCGATAGCATCCAAGCGCAAAAGGCGTGACTACGACAACTTCGCGATTTTTATCCTTTGGCAAGGATCCGCTCCTCGTCGTTTCTACCGATCGTCCACGTTGTAGTCCCCCTTGCTTCTCGCGTGCTCCCAACGATTCTTATGTTCGAGCGACTGTTCTCCTAGTGCAAGCTTGTGCCCAACGTGTTCGCTTAGCCCAGCCGACCCCGAAATGAAAACGATAACATGAACATGTGCAACGCGATTACGCTTGCCGAGAGGGCCTACGGGATAAGTGAGCGATAAGACCATGCATTCCTCACACACTATTATTGCACTTGGATAAATTGAACACATATTTATGGACACCTTGACAGGTCAGAACAAAAAAGAATTGTATTCTTCAAGCTCGGGTAGTTGTATTCCCGACGTATTTGTATAACACTGTGGAGTGGTGTTTTCTGGGCATCCAGTTAATTGGGCTGCAGCACAACATTGTGGCGTATCATCCAACACAGCTTCTGGTGTCTTCGTTGTATTCACACTGTGCGTAATCGGAGTCCGTGTAAGCAATGAGATGCTCGCCCAACTTGAGCAACTCCGGTGTGGCTTTCCCAATTAGGGAAACTTCAATTATATATTAGATGACGAGCGAGCGTGTGAAAAATGAAAATATGCGGCTTGAATTTACGGTGACGAATCTAATCATTCAGGAGTTTGCATTCCCATCTCTCATATCTGTCGAAGGAAACACGTCGAATTCCAAGAAACAGAAGGTGCAAGAATTCCCTTCAATCAAAGAAGCGAGTTCTAAGTACGATCGGGCGGGCATCAATTGGTCTTATGAGCGACACTAATTTCATCCAAATCCTTACGTTATTGCTCGTCCAAACGGAAGCAACAAAAGCAATGAGACGTAACTCATATGTTTTGTTTACGTCTCATTGCTTTTGACGAGTAGGAGCACAGTATCGATTCAAGTTGCTCCACCAAAACGACGTAGGTCGCAGAAGTTAATAAAATGGCGGGTTACATGGTCTGCGAATGAAAAGCAAAACTTTGCTTCGGCATCTACTCGATGATGTTTTTAACCAAGAGGAAACAATACTTGGTGACTCACTTGCTCGAGATATGATCAAGAAGGCGACTCACATGCACAATCACCAAGCGGGTACATCGACTTCAACAGTGATCGCGCTACGACAGCTGACACATGTGCTCACAGTTACTCGTCTGCTAGTAGCTCTCTTTTATAGATAGAGAAAATTGCGAGCAAAATGGAAGAAATGATGAAGGTTTTCAGCAGCACTTCCCAAGTCAAGACACTAGATCCTCGAGTCACAGTTGACGATGAAGAAGGTGATCATGCAAATCAGCTATCCGTTTCTTAGGTGCAACATCATGGAGAGAATATGTTTACCAGTAATGCCACAGCGACCCTGCCAGACATCAGTTCAAAGAAGGCGTTGACATGAATTCCAAGAGAAGAAGGCAAGAAGGCGATATTATCAAGGGTGAAGATTATCGCAGAGTATGTCCGGATCAAATTTAATGATAATATCGACAGATTCGAGAATGATTTAAAGGTCATCATGGGGGAGGGCGAGGATCTCACTGTTAATAAGCCGTGTTCAATTTCGTATGAAATTTTACGGACCAACAACATTCAATCTAAAGTTTCAATGAACTCGCTTGTCAATGCTATAGTAAGAAATATTCATTGATGTAAACATACCAGCACTCACAGTGGCTGGAATGACGATACCTTGATGGCACTAAGACAAGGTCACTAATATCACAAAGATATAAATTGTTATCATGGCCACAAAACCCAGTGCGTGCCATAGTAAACCACAGACGCCAGTGCGTGTGGTTATTGTGGCCACATGTATCAGTGATTGTGGTCATAGTAACGACAAACAACAGCTTGTGTGGTATAGTGCCAAATAACCTAGTGCGTGTGATTAATGATGTACACAAGATGTACAAGACACTTATAATGCATTTAATTAAACTATACGCCATCCGGTCCAAAATTATACTCCGATTCTCGTTGGGGCACGTACCAAAATAAAAGTCCTACTCTCTGGTTGGTGGAAGCAGGTGAGAACGAAATTTTCTTGGATATCAAGAACCAATCAGATGCACTTACTCGGCACTCATAAAGACTAGAACTGGGTTTTACCATTTGACGGGACAAGAAAGGATAGATTTTGATCGATGTGCCAAAGCTAGGTCCATTTTTTAAAATGCCGTCACCGCGCTCTCCTAATAGAGACCTTAGCCCATCCGATCGAGTCGGTATCGTCGGGTTTTTCCTCCAGCAAGCACCGGAATCAAGAATGCCAAACGGGTCATTGCTGACACTGCGTCACGCTTTTGGTGCAGAACCAAGACAGTTGGCAGGCTGTGGTAAAAGACAGCTCATAGTCTCTAGGCGGCTGACGACCTTCCTGTCCTCCCAGCCAACAACAGAAGGAAGTCCGCCGCAAAACAACAGCACATATACATCACCTCCGTATCGAGCTCGCGCCGCTGCGCCAGCGTGGCAACATTAGAAGCGTCTCTAAGGCCATTTCGATTCCCGAGCGGCCAATATGTGCGCGCTTCAGTCTTGCGAGAACAAGCACCACTCAAGCGCTGTAAAGCCTCTTCTGATGGATATCAATCGGTTGGAGCACGTTCCTTCTGTTTGTCGTTCATTGATGAGTCCACACGAGCGTTTAAAACCTTTGACAACCGCGTTCTTATCGACTAGAAGTTGTTGTACTTAACGAAAGAGAATCAAACGTTATGCTTGACCCCTGGTGGAGAGCTTCCCTAGTGTGCGGTCAAGACCAAGCGTTTCATAACGGAAGTGGATTCATGGCGGCAGTCATGCACCCTATAATCAAGAGCGTCTCACAATCCTCGATGGGTAGGTGGGCATCTGGCCTTTTGTTACCACCGTGGCAGCTCAGCGCGCGTACAAGAACCGACCTTCTGGTACGCTCGAGATCAAAACTGTTGTTGTCACACCAAAGAAGGACCGTGACATGCTTGTGTCCATGCTAGTCTGGCCTTCAGCCGGACACTATGGGACGGTGCCGCTTGTCATTAAGCAAGACGGTGCTCGATTCCACGTTCTGACTAACGAGGCTGCTGTGATGGCAGCGTTTTTTTTAGGGATGTGGAACATCAAGCTTGAAACTCAGTCAGCGAACAGCCCATATCTAAATGCATTAGATCTGAGGTTAATTTTCTCCATTCAGGCACTTCCACATGAACACGTTCCCGTTCTATATCGTGTATGCAATGTGTGTTTGATGGACTGTCGGATGCGAAGCTTAACGACACGTTTCTCTCTTTTCAGCATTTGATGGTGTGCATACTAGGCGACTTTGGCGGCAACAAATACAGACTGCCCCATGTGGGCAAGGACAAGCTTCGAGCACATGAACTTTTGCTCGAATCGTGTGTATAATAAGCTTGTGTTTCTTGCAGGGACTGCCTTTTATCTTTTGTCAGTGACCCAAAATTAGCCCAAAACGGTGGGTTATAGGTTCTATTTGCTGAAAATAAAACCTTAAGTTTAGGTTTGGTGCGATCCGCCAAAACTAAACACTTAAATTTATATTGACCCAATAATTGCTCGAGATTTAATGAGATCCATCTATGCGAATTTTGTCAAAACGTTCAGAAAAAAGCAGGTAAATTCACGGTGATGCGCCGTTTGTAATATTTACGCGAGGTTATCTCAGATTTATCTCTAAAATACGCAAATTAGTAAAATCATTAGTCGGAGGGAGTAATAGCCCAAAAAGTACGAACATAAACTGTGACAAAGACATATAATCCGTAATCGCTTCTTGCATTGTAATGGTAAAGGATTAATCCTATTCGGTATTTATACTTGAGGGGTCGGTATAATGGAGACGGCAGTCTGGCAATCAAATGGTACATCTGCGGTAGCTGAGGCAAAGTTGGTAGCATCCTTGTCACCGACAAATCGGTGATTGGGCCAAACACCAAAGTGCTCCAAAGCCGTGTCGGTGACGACCCTTTCCAGGAATCTGTCAGCGAGAGTCCGAGCTTGCACCAATGTGCGTCAATTCTCTTGTTTGTCGCGTTAGTTCTTAAAGATATGAGCCTTGGAATAATTCTGACCGCGCAGACTTCGGATGTATCCATTAATGAGCTGATTGCATGCTTCCCGTAGCGCACATAACGCGCTTAATGGCTAACACCACAGTCGTAGGTGACAAAGTTTTCAATATCCACTGGGTTAGTGGGTAAAAGACAGTACGGGCAGTTTTCTAATTAGTACCGGAGCAGTTTGCGTAGGATCTGGAGAAAGTCCTGCTCGTCTGACGTGAAAATCCTCGCTACGGCGCTACTGTCTGTACTGCCTTAACGGTAGCAGGTGTCTGCGGGATAGATTATTCACGTAGGTGGTCATCAAATCCGGTTCATGCATGCGCCTGCATCAAAGGCCCGAAATCAAATACCGATCGCATGCGTGAGTCCTTGTAAAAGATCGCCGCAATGAGGACAAGGGAATGTCCATTGCCTCGATACTGAATTGATGGATTCTCTCGCACGAGCAGTATCAGCCAAAGACGCTGGCGTATTGGGAGTGGGAGTTCCCGTTGAGAGGTATGGACTCGGGGGTCCTAGTATTGGAATCAACGACAGTGGTGACGAGATCGGTCGGGACAGGGTTGTGAATGACAATATACGGATCCGATGGCTAGGGTTATACAGATTTAGGCGAACGGGTCGGCAATACTTAGCGAAATGAAGATTGACCACATTAAATTGTCGTCATTTGGACGACATTGCTGACCCCTCGTTTTGATGGAAGCGCGGTCGTAATCACTGTCTTAGAAAAAATCTATTGTTGCAACAACTCAAAGAAAACAACAGCTTAGATTTGAAATTGAAATTGGTAGAAAATGGGAGGTAATGAGCTAGTTTGTCGGGCACCGTTGGATGATGCATAAGCCATTTACACACCGTTGTCAGTAAAAATAAAGACCGGACGACCTAGCGATAGCGGCGCCATTTCTCGAGGGCAAACTTAATAGCGAAAAGTTCTTTCTCATGGGTTGGCCAGTTGATCTCGTGGATACCCAATTTCTTGAAGTAGAGCCCTACTGTATGCCCCAAGAACTGAAGCTTCTTTTGGCCAAAACGGCACTTATCCAACAGCACGAAGAGTTGCTCTGCACTGAGGATTTCGAACAATATCGTTAAATGCTCCAGATGCTCTTTTCTATTCGCGGAACAGACACAAATGTCATCCGAATATACCGCGATAAAAAACATATTTGCCAAAGAGTACACGCACAAGATGGCTCCAGACACCAGACATTCCTGCCAATTCCATGGGCGCGACGACTCATTGATATGTCTCAGTATGCGTTCGGAACGCAGTAAAGGGAAAACTGGAAACTTCGACTTCGATTAGGTGGTATCCATCCGCAAGGTCGAGTACTGAATATATGTAACACCCCATCATGAGGTCAAATAGTTCTTCTACACGAGGAATCGGTAATTTCAGTACCTCGGTTTGTGAATTCACATGACAATAATCGATGACCCACCGAACCGGAAGTGTGGCGTTGCTAGAATGAACTCATCCGGCTTTAGAGAGTTTCTCGTCTGTCTGAGGATCCTTTTTCGGAATTTTAAAGACATTGGAACCCCACGGGGAATACGATACTTGTATCCACCCTTTCTTTAGCTTTTCGGTCACGAACAGATCAAGAGGCTCTTGCTTAGTCTTTGACAATCGAAAGGGTGGACGATTACTGGGTATGGCGTGAGATTTCATCGTCATATCGATCTCAACTCGTCGTACAGGCGGTTGCCCGTCAGGTAATGAATTTGGGAAGATATCAGCATATTAGTTTTGCATTTTGTAACTGTTACAAATTGGGTTCGACCGGATTTCGGTACAAAGTCTGAGATTTGGTTTCTTTATTGCGACCAAATTTTTGAGTATGCTCGTTTTGGATCAGTTCCATATCCAAGACGACGTTTACATATGCGATGTTTTTGGATGGCCCAGAGTTACTGATATACGATTACTATGATCATTAAACTCGCGGAAGACGAAGATGCAGAGAAATACAAGTCTTTGGCCAATCCCGTCAAGAAATCTACTCGACAACCAAAAATATCGCCCAAGATGCTCACAACAGCGGAGTTTTTACATTCTACCAACGCATGCATGAAAGAGTATGATATAGTTATTTCCCTACTTAAGCAAAAGAAAACAACGTTAGTTCGGATTATTCATTATGATATTGTGGATTTCGCCAAATAAGTCAGAATCCTGGTGCTGGGCGAATCGCGGGCAAATAGCCAGTCATCTTGGGTTGGCTAATAAATTTCCAGTAAGGATTTTGATTGGTTGCGAATAATAATTTTTAGCCAATTATCGTCATCTCCGGAGCACGCTGCTGCACGAGATGTTAGTAGGCGTCCTCGTTGGCGTCCTGGTCGCAGAGGATTCGGAGAATCGCGCGCTGGAGCAATGACGGCTGGCAAGTCCGAACCTCGAGCTCACCCATGTGCGTTGTTGTGTTGTGGTGCTGTGCTACCAGTAGCATGCGCTTCCCCGGTCGCGTCCTCCATGCTGCCCTCTATTGTACGACGGTTATTTATTCTACAAACGAGATTGGAGATTCGTCGGCGATCGGGGGTCCGGCGATTGAAAATCGACAGAGTACATTTCAAGCAAAACCCCAAGCTTGCAATAGAAAATCATTCCTTTTACAGTGCGGGGCATTAACGTGTACGGCGTGGGGCTTGAACCCGCGACAACCCTGCTCCTCGAAAGGCCCTCAATAAACACAGCCGCGTTAACGACTGAGCTGTCAGCACAGTGGTTATGAGTGAGTTTTATCCCTCTATTTTAATATATACCGGTTCGACCCAAACCGGCCCTAGGTCACTGACTGGGGCGGTCTTGAACCTCACGGGCCTTCTGACCGAGCCCACGCCTGAGCCATCCGGTCGGCAGAATCGTTTAACCACAACTG
>JAADVW010000771.1:0-15967 GCA_023335875.1 Elongisporangium prolatum
AGTCGCTGCGTGGCGTTCAACAACACTCGCGGGATCTCTACAGAGTACATGTATCCAGCAGATTCTGTCCGAATGCATTGTAAACCATACCAGAAAATCAAACTTGGCCAGCGATTCTTGTTCTCAGTGATTGCTGACTGATTTGCGTACTGAAAAGCCAGGAGCGGTGGCGCTTGTTGCATGGCAGTGCGACCACAACACGCTCTCCTTCTGCTGCGTGGGTGGACTCGGGACTTGGCTCAATATCAGAGGTTTCTGTTATAAGTGTTGCGAACGGCTCTGCACTTGTAGCTTGGTTCGCTCAATCCGACGATCAATTCGGAGCAGCTCCACAAGAACTCCTTAGTTTTCATTGCTTTGATAAATGTTTCATCTCTTTAAGAAATTGACAGGGCTCCTATTCATTTGCTTGCGACATTAGCTATTCGTCCATATCCCTTGCTCTTTTCACGAACTCCACAGCTGGTACTATTACGAATGCTGAAGCGTCAGTGGCTTTGGCGCAGGCTCATGAAACATGCATGGTACAGGCAGGGCCTTGAGCGGCGAATGGAATCGATAATGAAAGTCAAGCGGCCGAAGACTGAACTCAATTCGGGCTCGATCATGCATTAACAGCGAATGGACAATTCGTAGGCATGCTGTTCCAGCCGCCTCCTTGTTCCTCGTTCAAGAGCCCGGACTCAATCGCTTGAATGAGGCCTCCAATACGACCGCTTCGAAATCGAAGAACGCGCTCTCTCTGTGCTGTTAGAGTGGCCTCGTTCATGCCTTGGTGAGTATTATAGTGGTCAGCGTACGCTCGGTACCAGGTCTGATGCAACGACGACGGCTTGACTATTAAAGGAGCCCGCACGCGGCGCACGACGATAACCCAGTCCTCGATGCAGTTCATGTTCTTGCCAGGGTATGGCGTCAATGACGAATAGAGATACACCACACGGTCGGCTTGAACGTCCTTGAGCAGAGTGCCGCGGGTCTTGCGCTCGCCTTCGTCCGGATCAAACGCCATGGCCGTGACATGAAACAATGATGCCTGTTTGCTGACGTCCGTTTGCTACATAGACCCACAGCGCATGAGTAATCAATCATTCTTTCAAGCCTATGGAACTGGCGGAACGTACCGGACAGTCGCCGTCCAGCAAGTTGCTCATGAATCCTTTCCAGTACGCCTTGTCTGTGCGCTCCATTGAGCTCATGAGAGGCGTATTGGCCACAGTCTCGTACACCGGACCCAGCGTTGGGTCCAGCTTCCGTTGCGTGCGGAACATGAAATTGGCCTCGAACGCGAGACCGGTCTCGATCATATGCTTGTCCACGTTCTGCTTGAGCTGCTTGACGCGCGCGACCAGCATTTCCCTGACAAACGAGCCCTCTACTGTCTGATTCGGTTGTGTCATTGTCCGCTGCGCTTCGTACAGCACTGCCAGATCCTAGAGACCACAGGAATCAGTGACTCTAGAATGAACGACAGGCTCAAACAGACAGGTAAAACTCACCTCTGCCTCGACCTTGCTCTGCAGGAACCCCTCTGAGGCCTTAACTATCTTCAGCTGCTTGGCTAGCAGCAGCTTCAGCTTGCGGTTCGTGATCTCCGACCTCCGGCGGGACCGATACTCGTGCACCACGATCTCCTTCCACTTGGAGCCGCTTGCGTCTGGACTGCGCCATCGCTCGAGCGCCTGTTCGTCAAACGCTTGCGCATCCGCCTTAAGCTTCACAAGCGTAGCTTCCAAGACTTCGGCCTCGCGATGGAGGCGAAGAGCCTCGGCCTTCATGCGGTCGCGATGGCGCAACTTCGGCGCGGTCGTCGTGGTCGCGCTGCGCTTGCGCTGAGGCTGTTGCTCTGGGCTTGACGGCGCGCCCATAGACGACGACGACGACGAGCCTTGCGCTGGTTTGGGGCCTGTGCCCAGATCGTAATCGTCTAGGAACGCCAGCGCGTCCAGCAGCGACGCGCTCTCCTCATGACCGACTTTGAATGATTGCGTTGCGTTCGGCCACTTGTCGGAATACCGGTATTGTACCGGAGCTAAGCGACAGTTTGATGGTTTGATGACGCCAACTCAGTTGGGACCTCAGGTTCTAAGCCAATGGAGCTGCCAATGGAGGAGCTTCACGTGAGGCAGCAGATCTTGCGGCCTGGTCGATGCTGATGAAGAAGCAGATTGCAGGAGAGAGTGCGAGTGATTCAGAGTTGTCTCTTGTGTGTATTGAAGGACACCTGCAGCAGTAAGACAGTCTACACAGGCGATTCCGCTGGGTGCTTGCGACACACCAGCCCGTCAAATCGTCAAGGAAAGAATTTCGGGCTACAGTGTGGTAATCACACGCGGCTTTCTAGGATACGCATGTCCGTCTCTAGCGCTTTGTATGGTTGAGGAAGCGCATCGCTAGCAGCCCAAGCACGCGGAAGACGACCACGTACGCGATCAGTGAAGCCAAGTCTGTCGACATGCGCGCGTGCTTGTACTCGTACACTTGCTCAACAAAGCCCTTGATGGTGATATGGCCCATTGTGACTGGCGCATCCACCAGCGGCTGGCACCCAAGCGCCGAGCCAATGTTCGTGAACTGCTGCAACCTTTCGTCCCACGTTGGCTCGGTCGGGCAGTCGCAGAAGACAAGACTCATGAGGATCGAGATGGGGAATCGCTGAGGCGTGATGTCGTGAAGCCACTGGTAGCCAGCAGGCACGGCATTGGACGGAGGATTGAAGCCCGCGAACATGTAGAACGTGGATGTAAGTAGAATGCAGATCACACCCGCAAGCTCTCCGCTCGACACCAAGTAGACAACGAACATGCCGAGATACGTCTGCGCCAGGATGTTGAGCGAAAACACGAGCCAGAACTGGACCCCAGTCCAGAAGCCTGTGAAGCCGACCATGGGGAAGAAGACGACGGTGAAGACAAGACCAACAACGAACCCATACGGGATCTCCGCCAGTGTCTCGCCCACAAAGTACCAGAGCGCGCTGTACGTCTGCGATGCGCGTTCACGGTAGTACGGCCCCCTCAGCTCAGTCGTCAAGGGCACAATGCTCTGGTACGATACCCACGCACAGAAAAACGCCGCCATGTACAATAGGCCCACGCCGGAGCTGATGCCTCCATAGGTCTTGAAATCTACTCCAGTGGAGACAAGCCCGAAAAGCAGCGCCAGACCAAGCGAGATCATGATCCGCGTCAGGTTGTACGCCGGAGTTCGCCAGTACAAGCGGAGATGCCGGCAAAGTAAGAACTTCATTTGTGTGTACGAACTGGCTGCGCGCTTGGCAGTGAAAATCATTTCAGGGCTATCTTGAGAAGGACGAGACACCCCTTCTTTCTCCATCACCGCATCCATGCTTTGCTTGCACTTGCTATGGAGAAAATGATGCACGAAATCTGTCTCGTTCGCGCTGGTGTCGTTGAAACCAGCTCCAATGTACTCCAGCATCCACGCGGCCGGATTGGCTCCAGGAGCGATCGGCTTCACGTCAGGAACGGCTTCAAAATACTCGACCATGGAGCGTGCGTTGTCGCCCAACTCGCCAAAGAAAACCATCTCGCCACCGCGCTTAAGCAGCAGGAGACTGTCAAAGAGGAAGAACACTTCAGCGGATGGCTGATGGATCGTGCAGATGATGGTACGTCCAGTGTTGGCGACCTTCCTCACTCCATCCATGACTTTCTTGGCGTATCGAGCGTCTAGGCCACTCGTTGGTTCGTCTAAGAAGAGAATGCTTGGATCTGCTGCCAATTCGACGCCGATGGTCACACGTTTCATCTGTTCCACTGAGCTGCCACGAATCATTTGGTCGGCGATGTCGTCCAAGCCCAGAAGGCTTAAGCATTCAGAAACCGAGTCGTATTTGTGTCCGTCAGGAATGGAGCTGTCTTGACGCAGAAAGGCACTAAACGCTAGCGCCTCACGGATTGTCGATGCCTCCATGTGGATATCCATTTGCTCGCAGTACCCCGTGCATCGGCGAATGGCCAAGTCGGTGGCTGGATAACCATTCAACAGAATATTGCCACGAATTTGGCCGCCAGTCTTTCGTCCAGCGATCACATCCATGAGCGTTGTCTTACCAGCTCCGGAGGAACCCATGAGCGCGGTCATCGTGCCTGGCAGCGCATAACCCGAAATACCCTTGAGCAGATCGATGGGTTCCTTGGAATTACTGGGTGATGAGACACTGTACCACAAGTTCGTGAATGCCAGAGTGACTGGAACGACGTCTGTCTTGACTACGCTCACTGAGAGGTTCAGCTGTCGATTAGACTGAACACTCTCCCTTGGCGTTCCAATCGCCACGTAGCTGTCTTCTTCTTCAGCTTTGATCGGTGCCAGAACGACGTTGTCGACGTTTTCGTACCGCTTGCATTCAAGCGCCAGGCACGACAACAGAATAAAAAACGCGTACAAAGCAATTAGTGCAATCATTCCCAGCCATATCCAAGCCTTGTCTGTCTGGAAGCTGAACCGAGACAGATAGTACTCGCCCATGTCCATGCCAGTGGTTGTGCAGTAATCGATTCCACCGAACTCGCAAACGGAATAAGTGTCGGAGCGATACAAAATGATCGCAATCGCTCGTACGGCCCAAGTCAACGGGCTGAGCCAGTAGATCCAGATGAAATACGCCGGAATGCTGTCTTTGGTCACGATGAAGCCCGCGAACATCATCCACCACAAGATGCTCACCATTGCCATCGGATTCCCAATATTGACGCTAGGAGCCACGGCTCCGACAAAGAAGAACCACCCGCCAAACGCCATATGTGTCAGCAAAACAATCGCTTCGTACTGAAGAAAACCAGCAAAACCAGCTCCAAAGCCACTTCCCCAGTAAACAATCGAGCCCAGAAATACAGTCTCTGCAATTGCCATGGGAAGCTGACTTGACAGACATGCCAGTACGTATGCCGAGGGTTGGAAAAAGTTGGCTCCTCGCTGCTTGTAGAAAACGTCGCGAGTGGCCATGTACACAGGCACTTGCGGTATTGAGTCATTGGCCATGAACAAGACCACCAGGAATACCGTTCCAAGCGCAGCTTTGACGTCTGTTGGGTCGAATTGCCAATATGTGCTCGCAATCAGGAACGTATTCAAGACCACATTAAACAATCGGCCACGCATGAACGCAGCATTACGGATGCAAACTGTGAATTCCCTCTTCGTGATCTCCCAGTAGCTTTTCCAGAACGGCAACTGGAACTCCGGCATGGAGCTCATATGAGTGTCCACAGTTGCAAGCAGAGAAGGATCGTGGGGCTTCTCCAATGCTCGAAGCGTGTCTTGGAAGATCTCCGATTGCTTAAACATGTCAGCGAATTCACTCGCACTGCGAGGATGCGTCGTCAAGGACGTCATCTGATAGCGACGCTGCTGCTTCGTACCGAGATCTAGCAGGTAATCAGCGACGTCGCGCTCGGGCGGGCAAACGAATCCGATGGTTTTGAAGTAGTCAGTAACGCGCTCACAAGGACCATGGTACATGATCTCTCCATCGTTCAGGATGATGACGTCGTCGAACAACGCCAAGACCTCAGGGGATGGCTGCAATAGTGATACCACAATGGTCTTCCCAAGCGTCTTGGCGATGCTGCGCTGGGTGGTGATGATGTCGTACGTGGCTGCACTATCAAGACCAGTACTGATCTCGTCCATAAACGTCGCGTACTTCATGCCGAACTCCATTTCGCCTGTCGTCACGCGTTTCCGCTCTCCTCCCGAGACACCTCGCGTCGCAGCGTCGCCAACGATTGTGTCCTCGCAGCTGTGCAGACCAAGCTGGTTGACTACAATCTCCGGAAAGACGCGGTCCAAGGCTTTCGCTGTCTCCACTGCGCTCTGATTCTGCTCGGGCGTTCCGTGCACAAACAACTCGCCACCGCAGCTGAAGAACTCACCACCGCTGAACTTGTGCGCGTACTCAAGTGTTTCCTTCACCGTGAGCGATGAGTGGTGATGGTCTCGCTGGGGTATGTAGGCCACGAGCTGTGGCAGCCGTCTGCGGATACGCTCCAAGTCTTGGCCGTTGTAGGTAACGCAGCCATCTATCGTGATGTCCCTGGCCGCAGGAAATCGACCACTCAGCACCTTCATGAGAGCGGATTTGCCGGAGCCAGGCTGACCGAGCACTAATGTCATCGTTCCAGGTCGGAATACGGCCGACACGTTCTTGAGGATCTGCTTGCGTACCACGTGCTTCTTGGTCACAACGACGGCCTTCTTGATCACATGGGAGATAGTTGGCAGTCCGTTGGACTCCTCAATTGCTGTGATGTTGGCAGAGAGTGACAGATCGTTCACGCGGATCTCCAGCTGCGGCAACGGACGCCCGAGTGCTGATTCGAATTTGTCCGCGACAAACTCGTGCAGCGCGTGCGGTTCACACGTCAGAAGCGATTCGTCGTCGAGCATTGCTTGCTGAGATTTCTTCATTGTAGTTTCTGGATCTCGCAGTGAAATGCAAACTGAGGTATCATCAACAGCCGCAAGAAGAGGAGATTACGGTCTCGGACTTGATGCATCAAATCTCTCTCTCCTCATTTGCTATAATTGCTTTCAAGTCAGCCAATCAGAAATCAAGTGACAAAACGTGACTCTCTCGGAATGTTACTGTTGGCGTTGTTGCACTGTTCAAATCATAGACTCACTTCATTCAGTGGCGCGAGCCATGAAGTGGTTTCTACTTTTATCGAATATTGCTGCCTGTCTGCAGCTTTATTTGACGTGGTACTGCACCTTAAGACTGACTAATCAATCAGAGTGAGCCTGGATTGCGCTCTGACAATCTCAACTGCCAACCGTAAACTCAGCCAGAGCTGATTGGCCCACGTTTTTGGTACATCTTTGGTACACGTACTCACAAATCTGGCAGAACACCGTCGACCGCCAAACATTAACAGACGCACAAACTGTCCACGACCTTCGCTGCATCGATTGCTTCAGTCATCCTCCATACCCAAGAGTTAAGAACACCCAGGCTTCGTTTTAGAACCAGAAATCTGAAACACGTCAGTTAATTCTGTACTAGAATATTCCTTTAGAGAGGTCCAGTAGTCAGTCGCACTTAGAGAGATCATCTAATTACGGTACAGTAATCGAGGAGCGAATAATATGAGCTTCGACCTGCTGGACGACCAACTTGCGAGTGCCGCATTGCAAGACGCGCTGGCGTTCATTGACGCCTACGAGCGGTCGTCTTCTGTTCCTGCGCTTGCGTTGCTGCCGGCAGATCCCGCTCCAGTGAAGACGGAGACCACAGACCGAGACCGACGCATCAGCAATCGCAATCGAGGCGCACAGAAGTCGGAGTTGCATCGCTTGCGGCACGATGTGAAGCTCTTAGAGTCTAAACTGGCGCGAATCAAAGGCGATAGTGAGCAGCAGCGGCCATATAGCTCTCCAGGATCCACGAGCGATGTGAGCAGCAGTAGTGAGAGTTCAAACAGCGATCACGCGATCACGTCGACTTGGAAGACTGTGGCGCTCAGACAGTATCGCCGTCGAATTCATGCCGAACTAGACAACCAGAAGCTCAAGCAGGTGCTTGCCAAGCAACTCAAGGTCGCCAACGCTCTGCATTCCATTTTCATGCGGCGCACGGTTCAGAATGTGAGCTATTCCGTCTGTCTCGCGATGTCTGGTTGACCTCTGACTTTGGCTTTGTACCAGGATCTGGAGCTAGTATACGACTCGCGTGCGTCGATCTCCCACCGCTGCGAGACGACGCCTCTCGAGCGTGATGACGCTGTTTCGCTGCTGCTGCTGAATCAAGTGCAGCAGCTCCGTCTTGAGATCGACATTCACTTGTTCAACGCTGATCTGATTGGCTTCGAAGGCCGGATGCTGCGCACGATTTACAAACCTGATGCTGTATGGGGAACTGTGCTTGAAACGTCTTCAAGCGCTCTCATTCCACTTAGTTTAGAGGCAGCCGGCCTGACGCTTTGGTCCGGAATGACATTGCATTTCAAGCCAAAGCCCGGTGGTCCACCCAAGGTACTTGGATTTGAATCGTTGCTTGGAACATATTGATTCTATGACTACCTTTCTGTAGACTGTGGCAGTGGTAGACGACGGATTAGACAAGGGCTTCGTGACAACTGCCGACAGCGCTCAGTACTCGTTCAATTATGCGACCCGCAACGTGACCCGCAGGTTTGTGGCGAAAGACCGTATCTGCTACGTCTGGGCATCACTTGCTGCGGTCCCAAACAAGAACTTTCGATTCCGGGGCGAAGGATTGATTGTCTTAGAGCGACCCAAGGCCTCTCCACTGGATGCGACGCAGATGAAAAACTGGCATCGCGTGCATGTGGAAAAGGTGGACTCCGGCTTGCTGTCTTCCGAGAGTGACGTCGATCGGATGACGTCTATCGGCACGAAGACTATCAGTCGGACCATTGAGGCGTACTTCAGTTCGCTCGAGAACGTTCTACTGGAAGCAGCAGCAGACAAGGCCGGCTTTCAGCTTGTTCCACTGTGTGTGACGTCAGCTATTTGATATTGTAAAGATTCATAAGAGCCAATGGTTTTCTCCGCAGTGATACGCAGCTTGTCTCTAGCTTCCTACTGCCTCCTTTTGCTCCTGTTACGTGATCAAATATCAGAACTCCGCGTCGTCATAGTCTTGCTTTTCACTTGTTGATCTCACAACAAAGACTCTGATCAGTGGCATTTGTGTTTGTCCACTCCTGTCTCCGTCACGTTGTGTGATAGGATTCTAGAGACTGCTGATCTTGCCTTTATGGGACCACTACAGTACTACAGTAGAGTCAAGCTCCCGCATCACCATCAATACATTAAATCGCCCCATTAAAACACCGAGACAACTCTCGATCGCTCTTTCGTCTGGCATCTACGACGTGACGATTGACCACTTGCGTTTCGACCAGCGACATGGCTCTCACCAGAAGCGCGTGGACCTCGTTAGACAACTTCGTTTGCTTGCACAGCAGAACTCTGAGCTTTTGATTGGCCACTTCAGATTGCTTGCGCAGTCGCAGCTCTTGTATCAACTGGCTCAGGAAACCCGTCTTCTTCCGCATCACGGCGGCCTTTGGCTACCAATGGTTGTTGGCTCCAGCGGAACACTGCAATAAAGATCTTGCGCGTTGTAGAACGTCTTCAAGCAGATCGATTTCGTGTCGTAATGATCGAAGCTGAGCCTTTGTACGTTCGCCATGAGGTAGCTTGCGCTTCGTGCGCGTCGATGGAGGACGTTCAGTAAGCCACTTGCCCGAAGCGCAGGTTGTTTGTGTGTTGGAATCGAAGCCGTCTATCATTGTCATCGCATCTCGGAGTATCGCGTCGGTCTCGCTATCGTCCAGCGGCGGTAAAAAGCTCATCGAGTGCGTGGTGGAGCTCAACTGTAGAAATGAGCCGCTGTTGGAATCCAGAGACTGTACCCAAGACGATGGAAAAGGTAGGACAATGGATTCAGTACTCACTGACTTCAGCGTGATCTTTGAGGTTTGTTCACACAAAAGAAATACGCAGTGACTCATTGCGATCGTCTGATTGAAAGCTCTATGAGAGAGATTGCAGCCACACGATGTTGGATGAAAGGTAGTTGTGCTCGCCACTTCCCTTGATTGGGTTCAACCATCTGTGTCGCCCGTCCGCCGTTGGACACTGCCACACTCATGAGATACAAGAGAGCCTCTGATACTATTAAATGCATATGAACTTCATCGAAATCAATCAATCAGCACTAATCACGCTGTTAATGCAGCATTCACGTTGCTACTTCGCAATTGTCATTTTAAATCGACAGCATCTTCCAGCAACGTACCATACGTCTGAGTGAGTGGTGAGCTCTCGTGCGTACCACAAATTGTAACGAGCTAATCATATATTGATTTAGATCGCCACATCGAAACACCGAGTCGATTCTAGACCGCCGCGCTTTCGTTGGGTATCAACCATCCGATGCTGCAGCACTTGCACTTCTACCATCGTCATGGCTTTCACTAGAGCCGCATGGAGCTCACTTGACAGCTGCAATTGTTTCTCAAGCAAAACTTTGAGCTTCTGATTGGTCGCTTCGGCTTGTTTGCGAAGTCGGTGCTCTCGTATCATTTGATTCAATAGGTTCACTTTCATTCGAGGCGCTTTTGCTGTTGGCTTAAGATCGACTCCTTGCGCGCGTTGGGAACACGATCTTGTACGTTGTAGAACGACCTCAAGCAGAGCGACCTCGTGTCGCAAGGATCGAAGTTGAACTCTTGTGCGCTCCCCATGCGACAACTTGTTCTTTGTTGGTGTCGTCGGCAGTTGCTCGATATGCCACCTGCCTGAAGCGCGGCTTCTTCGCATGAGGCCCTGGTTGCCTTCAAACGCGTCTATCATGGCGATGACATCGCGTAGCGTCGCGTCAGTCTCGCCATCATCTAGCGGCGGCAAGAAGCTCATCGTGTGTGGGGTGGACCTCAACTGTCGAAATGAGCGGTGGCTGAGAGCTCGAGTGGCTCCTGATTTAAAAGTGTACCCAAAATGAGCGAGAAGATGGAAGAATAGAAGCCGACACCCACTGGCTCGAGCATGATACTTGGGTTTAGCTTGATGCACTAGAGAATAGAAATTCCCAGTGACTCTGTGCGGTCGTCTGATTGGAGGTCTCCTGACATTTGCAGCCACTCAATATTGGATACTACGCAGATGGGATCAAACTATTGCCGCCAATTTTCTTGAATGGGTTCACCTTTCAACACAATTGGCGGCAATCCGCCACCAGACCATCCTTCACTCTCCTTGAATGGGTTCACTGGGCTGGATACTTTCTCATGTGTCCAACAAGCTGATTCAGATCACAATGATCTGCGATTAAAATTGTACTTCAGCATACTACTCCGTTTTCAATACGTGGTTCCAATATTATCGTCCACCACTCGGATATCGTTGTACTGACGGACAAGACCACCTAAGGGTCGTACAGCGTGGTAGTCTCTTTGTTGTTCTAGCCACATGTTGCTGGATGAACAAGCAGGCAGATTAATTCGTGCATGCATGTTTTTGGGTGAGAGATCCGTTTTTGATGGGCTCACTGATCACGTTCTTCATGAAAATTTGCTGCTGCAGTTGATGGCAACAGGAACACATTTATTCATATAACGTCTCCTCTTACGGCTCTTTGGAGGAAAGTTGGCACAACGCCGGCATGCAACGCACATCTTCGTTGTGGGATTCATCCAGTAGTGCAGCTTCCACCGTTTGAATGAAGCCTCCGATTCGGCCACTTTGAGACCGCAACATGCTTTCCTTATGCGGGTCCAGTGCACTGTGATTGGCGCTCGGAATCGGCGCGTTCTGGCTGGCGTGCACGCGATACCAGATCTGGAGCAACGACGACGGCTTCGTCGGCGAAGGAGGGACAGGAGTGCTAGCGCGCCGCACTGTAATCATCAAGTCTTCCACGCAGTTCATTTTCTTTGATGGGAACGGCGTCCAGGACGACCAAATGTAGATGATGCGGTCGGCGTGGACTTCCTTCAACAGCGTGGCTCGGGTCTTGCGCTCGTAGACCTCCGGCCCAAATTGCACGAGTGTAACGCGGGCCGACGTAAAGTCCTCCCCTGGCACACTGTGCTGCTGTACTCATAGAGGTCGATCAGTGGGAATGTTTGCGGCGAGAGGAACTCCGAGCACAATCGTACCGAGGATTCGCCGTTCACGAGATTAACCATGAAGCCGTTCCAGAACACAGAGTTGGTGTGCTCCATAGTCCTCTGTAGCGGGGTATTGGAGACGGTCTCGTACACAGGCCCGAGCGTCTTGTCCATCTTGCGCTGCGAGCGGAACATGAAGTTCTCCTCGAACGCGAGGCCGGACTCTGCGACGTGCTTGTCGACGTCCAGCTTGAGCTGGTGCACTCGTGTCGAGAGCGAATCTCTGATATAGGCATCCTCGACCATATTATTGGGCATTTCCATGGCTCTCTGAGACTCGTATAGCACAGCTAGATCCTAAATCCACAGTCAAACAATGATCAGAACCCAAGCCAGATCCAAGAAAAGCACAGCCACGTGGCGCACATCTTCGGCGATCTTGGTGTGAAAGAACCCTTCTGAGGCCTTGACTATCTTCAGCTGCTTGACCAGAAGCGACTTAAGCTTGCGGTTCGTGATTTCAGACCTCCTGCGAGACCGGTACTCGCCCACAGCGAGCTCCATCAGCGTGGTGTCGCTGGAGCTCATGGCGATCGTAGGATTAGGACTCCGTCTACGCGCCACAATGTGCTGGTCGCCTCGCACTTGAGGATGCGCCTTGAGCTTCAAAAGTGTGGTCTCCAGGGTCTCGGCCTCGTGTCGCAGGCGGATCAGCTCGGCCTTGACGCGATCGCGATGGCGCATCTTGGGCGCGGCCGTGGGCTTGGCTCTGGTCTTGCGTTTAGGTTCTGGTTCGGGACTTGAAGGCATGTCCATAGAGGAGGACTCATCCCCCGCTGATGCCGACGTGTCTCCAAAGTCTAGGCCATCGTAGGCGTCCAAGAACGCCAGCGCGTCCTGCAGCGTCGCGCTCTCGTCCAGGAAGCTCATGCGTCTCTGCCGGAATGATTGCGATTGCGTACTCAGCTAATCTGGATACCGAACGAATACCGGTAGAATACTGTAGCTCCTCGCATGCGATTACATTCTGTGATCACCGAAATGGAAGAACTGCTGGAAGACGTCGAGACGACCGAGGCGCTGGAGCACGTACTGGCATTTCTGGACGCGTGCGACTCGCAGGACGAAAGCAGCGAGTGCTCGGACCAACGCCGCTCGAGCGACGATGCGGAAGAGTCCGCTGAGCTCAACGAGCAGCGCAAGCGCACGCAGCGCCTGGCGACCAAGTCGAGGTATCGCGGCCGTGTCAAGGAAGAGTACTCGCGTCTTCGCAGCGATGTCACAGCACTGGAAGCCACACTGGCACAGCTAAAAGTACTCAATGGCAGCCCTCAGGCGGTGGACGAGCGTGCGATTGCCGAGTGGAGAGAAGCAGAAGAAGTCACGAGAGAGAGTGTCGCACGCGAATTCAAACGTCGGAGGCAGTCGGAGAGTGTGAATCGAGAGCTGAAAGACCTTCTTGTAAAGGTCAAGAAGGCATCCAGCAAGACCGTGATCGCGTGGGACAAGCTGCTTACTAAGAAGGTACGCTGATACGCTCACTCCACAACGAACGACGAGGCAATTGACCTCGGTATTGCTGCAGAATTTCGCTGTTCTAAATGAACCACCGACAGAGACACGCCCGATACAGAACTGTCTCCAGTCTGGCCAACTCCCAGGGCTCTACCACACACTAGCATCTCTGCCCATGCGGATGGACAGACTGACTGTCGACACCGACTGGCATTTTGCTCGCGTGGGGCTCACCAACTCCAACTCGTTCACCTATCGCACGCAGAGCGTTAACCATCCAGCATTTGATCAGGCGTTTGAAATCGTCATGAGCTCCTCGTTGCCATGCAGTAAAGAGCACGCTGCATCAACAATCGTACGAGCCTTTACCAGGACTGGCAAGACCCAGGGCAAACCGGTACGATGACTTTGTTCCGCATCTGTCTATACCATGCAGTCTCTGATGTATGATCCCTAGCCGTGCACAGAAATCGTGACGGAGAATATCGGGAGAACCAAAAAGAGTGTGCGGTTTGGCAGCCAGGAATACTCCATGGAAGGCATTGGGACCAATCGCAAAATCATCGAGGACGATCGAAACCGCTTCGTGTGGTCCACGCTGTCGTATTTACCAGAAGCAGCCGCCAGTTTCCGAGAGGACTGCATCATGGCGTTGATACCAATATCTGCATCATATTCGCCCATGTGCCAGCTCCAGATCTGGTATTGCGTCTACGCAGAGCCGTTCACAACACCAAATCCGTGGTTCCAGGCCGATCAGGAAACCAAACGACTGAAGGAAAGCGTTTTGCGCTCCCATTGCCGTACGACAGGCGAGTTTTTCCAGTCAGTGGAAAGAATGCTTGCGGATGAAGCTTACAACCCTTGTGGTTGACGCAGGACTGTCAGTCCAAGTTGTGCTGCAAGTCAATATTAGATAATGAGGTGGAGAGATAACGGCTTAGAAAAACTAGAAATGTCGTTCTCTAGGAATCACAGTTTTTGAATGAAGCCTTGCACCGTCACTGTAGTGTTCGTATTATGTTCCCGCTTCGAGATTACTGTATTATTCGTGAAAATGCTTGGGCGAAAAAATAAACCTTATCATTTTCCCGAGAACACCACAATCTGCCCCGTGACCTCAGAAGGATGAACAATAAGGAGAACTTGCGCGTCGGTCGTGTTGGCGGGGTTAATTCTGACCCATGGAAAGTTTACAAGTGTTGGGCATTCTCGCTAGGAGAGGTCGATCCGTCGGCCCACACGGTTCTTGCTCCAAGACCTCCAATTCTGCAATTTCGCTTGTTCCCGTTGGTAGAGCGATCATGCGTCACAGATTTTCCAGCGTTTGGTCCTATTCCAATCGTGATCGTTAACGCCCACCAGGCAACATTCCCTTAGACGGCATTGCAAGAGGTGATCTATAATCCTAACTTAAATAATCCGGTGATCCCGGCGTATTTTATTAATCGTCAAATACCACGGTACCTGTCCTTAGGTTGTGATTGCAAGAACGTCAGGTATCTATCGCAGGATCTGACGTAGAAAACAGCGCTCAGCTTCATATTTTCCGTCGAAACTTCTTTACCAGTGCCTATGCCGATATTGTAACCAGGACGAACTATAATTCTCAAATTGTGATCGTTTTTTATGATCTTGTGAAAATATTGCTCACTGAATGCCAGTCAAGAAATGACCACAATGCATGTGATCGAGTACATTCGATGCCATGAGTTCTTTGTTGCACCAGAGGCGAGTTCATGAAGATTTCAATTTCACATTCGGATCCATGCAGAATTCAAATATGAAAGCAATTGTACCCCGACTGATCAAATAGTCGATTAGTATCTAGAGCGCGCCTGTCAATTAGCATGAACGACGAGTCCATCGAGTTGTGGATAGCCGCTAAGTGATGTCGCAGGTACTGACAGGTCGACTGCTGCTGGTCAGCACGTCAAGTTCAGTAACACAAAGCATGATTGTCTGATGCTGCCTTCAAAGTGAACTTGACGCTTTTTCAAACGACTCGGAAGTAGTTTTCAAAATAGTCTCCGACTGCCTCTGGAGCTTCTCTCAAGGAAGAATCTGTCATCTCATTCCGTGACTCTGGATCCGATCCAGTTCCATTATCTAACTGCACATCGACTCTCGACTACTGCAGCTGTGCAAGGCAAGTGAGCTTTGAGAATCGCTGAAAATCCTATTTGACGCGAAGCAGATACCACTTTCTTTTGGCTGTTGTAGCCGCTTGCGCTGCTCACTGTCTGATCCATAACATATCTGCGGTCCCAACCGCGCACGCATCCAGGATGCTCTAGCGTCTCCGACTCGATCTCGGCCATTGTTTAAACTCTGAAATTGAAGGAAATGTATTACGTTTTGATACTTATATGTAGTATGTTGCTTCACTGAAGTGATTTGAACATCATAACTGGCTGAGTACTGCTTCATTACTTCTTCTGGTGGTTGATGAAGCGGAGCGAAAGCAGACCAAGCAAACGAAAGAGCACGATGAAGCCGATAAGAGCACCAAAGCTGCTCCAGATCTGGCTGTGCTTGATGCCGAACACGGCTTCCGTGTACTGCTTGATGGTCATCTCGCCCAGAGTGGCCGGAATGCCCTGCGCAGGTTGGCAGCCAAGCTCAGAGCCCACGTTGGACCACGTGCCAGTCGCAGTGTCGTACACTGGATCCGTGGAGCAGTCGCTGTACACGAGTGCGATCAGAGCAGTGAGCGAGTACTTCTGGGGCGTGACATGGTAGAGCCATCTGTAGCCCTCAGGGATGGAGCTGGCCGGCGGGTTGAAGCCCATGAACAGGAAGAAGATCGAGTTCATGAGCACACCAATGATGGCGGCCACTTCGAT
>JAADVW010000772.1:0-15964 GCA_023335875.1 Elongisporangium prolatum
CCATCACCCGTCCTGCCAGAGCGTCGACGATACCAATCGGTCTTGTATCTTGGCCCCATCAAGGAAATTTGCACTCTGGAAGACCCCACGAGATCTCGAGCACGAGCTCGTACTGAACAGTTCGTGATATTAGCATGAGGTTGAATGTCCATGTGAAGTAAGTGAACGACAGCCATTCAATCCGCAGGAATACTGACAGTCTATCCTAAAGACCAGGAGATGGGATTCTTCTGATTGTAATTAGATCGACTGGTGAGAGGGAGATTCGGTGGGCGCAATGCCTCTCCAGCCAGATTGGGCATCGATTGGGCTGCAGACAGTAGGACTGGTCACTCAACAGATATAATAGCTCAATCGTGTAAAGGACCAGTGTTCTTCTGCCCATCCCCAGAGAATTGATGGATAAGTTGGGATTTCTACGGCACCGGACGGTTTCTAAGAGTCATCAGTCTCCTGCGTCAACGATGAAGACTCCGCATCTTTCGTGTTCACAAGTCGACTCTTTCGCTGTCTTCACTTCCGCAGTTTCTCTGTCATGGTCGACGGCTTCCCGATCCCACGGCACGAGCTGCCCAAGGTCGTAGTCACGCGCGAGGAACACGCGATCTGCCGAGACTTCATGGACCGCATGCTACGACGCGTTGTGGCCACTTACGAGACATTCGAGCAATGTGGAGTCGACACGCGATTGTGGAAGCACATGGCGTCACGCGATGAGCTGAATCTCTATGCCATGCGCAAACGACCGCTGGGTCCGTCCGTGGACCAGTATGGGCCGCTCAGTCATTTCAAGACCGCGCTGCCGCCTGTGGATCTGTTGCTCACAGGCGAATCCCCAGGCACCATGGAGAAGATCATGCATGGCGTGATCACGCCCTCGCAGTTGGATCTTGCGCTGGTCGTGACCTATCTGCATGTCGATGTCTTGGACTGCGCACTGCTCAACAATATGGAAGAGCCGACTGAGGAAGAGCCGTTCCATTATCTGGGCTACAAGCTGTTCGTACGCAAATCGCCTGTGAACTCGAGCCTCTTGAAGCATCGAGACTCGACCTATCTCGAGGCGTGTGGTCTCATGTCGCTCTCAAACGGCGAGCAGATTGGCTACCACATCATGCAATCGGTCGACCTCGAGGCCTTCCCGCCGCTCGTGGACCGGCACTGCATTCGCGCCAAGCAGTCTGTGGCGTATCTCTATCGCCAAAAGGGCCCCGATGCAGTCGAGGTGTTCATGCTGGGCAGCGTCGACCTCGGCGGCTTGGTCATCAGGCCTGTGGCCAAAAGACTCATTGCCGACTTGATCTTCGGCATCGCCCGCCGGATTGAGATATCGGAGGCCAAGAGCCTAACGGAGATGTTGCGCCGCCGCGAGGGCTACGTGGCGCTGACGAAAGACGAGTTGGGGGCTTGTATGCGGTGCGAGAAGCGGATGAAGAAGCTGGTCGCCTCCTCCAGCGTGATCGAGTGTCCTACGTGTGGCAACCCGACGTGCTCACAGTGCCGCGTCGCGAAGCGTGTCTTCGTAGGCGACGGGATCATGGGTCGCTTTGATAAGATCGAGTGCTGCAAGACGTGCGTTTTCGCAGCTAAACGCGGTGTTTCCGATATTGAATCCAGCACCAGCAGCTCAAGTCGAACGCTCTCGCCAGTACAGCCAGAGCGCCGATACCGATCAGCCCAATCTTGGCCCAATGAGAAAGTGCACACTACGATAGACGACTCGTCTCGCGTGCGAGCTCACACTGCGCTTTTGACATAAGCAACAACAGCGTTGAATGTCCAGGTGAACAATTAGCAGCCCCGTAATAGGTCAGGTCTGGCGAGCCTCTTGTGTCATTTGTGTACCCATAGGAAGCGAACACGCTGAAGAAGCACACGTCCATTGGCGTTCGTTCTCCATCAACAGCCACGCAGCTACTAGTAGTAGATACTTCAGCTAGAGAGACGCAAAGCCAGCTACAATATCGCTAGGAAAGCCAGAAAATGGACTGACGTACTAGTATTAGCTCCTTGTGACTGGTGAGAAGGAGCGCGAGCATTCTATGCGTTGTGGTCTAATTTGTGGCTCTCAACCCAGAGACGTGGTATCATGGACTGCGAACAGTTGAACCAAAGTCTGTGCTGATTGCTCAGCATACGCCTACTCTTCGCATAAAAGCCATACCTCCTTCCACGGCCCAGTAGACGGCTTCTCACGGAGCCATTTACCTTCCTTTTTCAACGAGAGGGGCTCCGCATCTTTCAGTTGTCAGAAGCGACCACACCTCAGCCATTCATTGTTCTTCTCACTTCCATATTTCTGCTCTCTCGCTGGCATGGCTGACGGCTTTCCCATTCCACGACATGAGCTGCCCAAGGTCACAGTCACGCACGAGGAGCATGCAACCTGCCGCGACTTCATGGACCGCATGCTACGACGCGCCGTAATCACCTACGAGACCTTCGTGAATCTGAATCAGCGTGCAGTCGACGCGCATCGCTGGAAGCACATGGCCTCGCGCGACGAGCTGAATCTCTACGCCAAGCGCAAGGATCCACACAGTCCACGTGTAGACCAGTACGGACCGCTGAGCCATTTCAAGCACACACTGCCACCTGTGGATCTGCTACTGACAGGGAAATCGCCTGGCACAGTGGACAAGACCATGCATGCTGTGATCACACCCTCACAGCTGGATCTCGCTCTGGTCGTGATCTATTTACATGACGATGTAGCGGATTGTGCGCTTCTCAATACCATGGAACCACCGACCAAGAACGATCCATTCCATTATCTGGGCTACAAGTTGTTCGTGCGCAAATCGCCCGTGAACTCTAGCCTCTTGAAGCATCGAGACTCGACTTATCTCGAGGCCTGTGGCCTCGTGTCGCTCTCGAGCGGCGAGCAGATCGGCTACCACATCATGCAGTCAGTCGACCTCGAGGCCTTCCCGCCGCTTGTGAACCGGAATTGCATTCGCTCTAAGCAGTCAGTGGCGTATCTCTATATACAACGATACCCCAACGTAGTCGAGGTGTTTATGATTGGCAGCGTGGACCTCGGCGGCTTGATCATCAAACCTGTAGCCAAGAAGCTCATTGCCGACACGCTCTTTGGCATTGCCCGCCTGATCGAGATATCGGAAGCCAAGAGCCTAACAGAGATGGTGCATCGCCGCCAGGGCTACATGGCGCTAACGAAAGAGGAATTGGGAGCTTGTACGTTGTGCGAGAAGCGGATGAAGAAACTCGTAGGCTCCTCCAGCGTGATCGAGTGTCCTACATGTGGCAATCCCGTATGCTCCCGGTGCCACGTCACCAAGCGCGTCTTCGTGGGCGACGGCATCATGGGTCGCTTAGATAAGATCGAGTGCTGCAAGACGTGTGTTCTCGTGGCCAAACGTGGTCTTTCTTACACCAGTAGCTCAAGCAAATCACCCTCGCCAGCACTGTCAGAGCGCCGACAACACGAGGCAGTGGTCGCTCAGGGCCAACGTAGTAACTCTGCGAAATCTCGAGCGCGTGCTCTCACGGAGCAGTTCTTGCAATTGCTAACACCCGAGTCCTGCAAACTGAGACAGCTAAAGAACTGAGTTAGGACTGCTCTATAGCTGTCCGGAACTTGGGACAGCATAACATTCAAGCCAAACACGCGCGAACGACAAGGCGAGATCCTGTCTTGGCACATGTGGTCAGGTTGTTCCAGCCTTAGGAGTTGACTGGTACCATGGTTAGTCCTCAGCAATTTTCTCGCCCAGAACAATTGTGCAGCACTATGACTCGTGCGATGAGGCCAGGTGGCCATGAAGCAGTGCTGGCCAAGGGCCGCGGAGACGTCTGCATTTACAAGGAGCGTCATGGGGTGATCCAGCCACCATTGGTGACCTAGACGGCGATTTTCCGTTACGATGTCTTTCATGCGCTATCTCTTGGATGTGCATATGTTCAGGCTTGCGTTTCCACGTGCTTAGACCAATTCTGGTGGCAATGGCTGAACTGGTCGTCTTAGTCGGAAAGAACGTACATTGCGCTTAGCTCTCGTGGATGCTCACCAGTAGAGTACGATATGCTGCTGGGACTGGAGCCTGCGACGGCTGTAAACTAAGGAGGAGTGAGATTACTTATTGCCACAGCGTTTACAGTCGTTGCGTCAGAGTCAAGAGACTCGAATGATCCCAACAGCAGCGTATCTCAATCTGTAGTCTGTATGGATACCCTCTCGTCCATCAGCGCTCTTGCTGTGGCCTTATTACAGAGGAAGAGCGTGGTGGCGGATTGCTCGTGGATGCGTACAATACCATGTCGATCTGGAAACCTCTCTACTTCCGCTGTCGCTGCACTCAATGGCGTCGTCCGCAGTTACGACCGAGAGCTATCGCCCCGAGTCAGATGGATTCCTGTTGTCTACGTGCAAGACAAAACGCTCTTGATTGCTCGTGGAAGTAATCTGATATCAAATTGCACATTAATAGCTGCGAATGCACTTCTCAGCACTGCCCCAACAGCCTGAATCGACGAGTGAGCATGTTGCCAGCGCTGTTTTCGGATCGGAAGCTAGGTGAAGAGACGGTAGACGCAGTTTCGTCGGATGGTCAGTTCCTGAGCTGTCATCATGGAGTCAGTACTGTCGATCAAGTCTACAGAATACGTCAACGATGAAGGCGACAAGCTCTACCGGTAGATCGAGGCCGCGCCATATGCCGCATCCGTTCTCGCACGCCACTTCATGGGTAGCGACTGTGATCGCACTCATGGTGGCCATGTTGTGCATACACCTCGAGCAGACTGAGTCCACTTCGCCCTAGCGTGCTCGTTGTTATGCTTCACGGTGTTGGCCCGAGTCTGTTGGATGCCCAAAGCGGAACGATGATGGGCAATCTTGCAAATGCGAGGCAACATGTGTCGCAGCCCATCACATGAAGCTGCAGAATCGGTCACACGAACGGAGGGAAGTCAATCAACGATACTTAAGAACACTGACTGCCGGACGGGCTTAGCAGCGCCAGGAAGGCTTGGTCTTGCGCTTGAGCGTGTGACCGGCGCTGCCTTCCGATCGGAAACTTGTGGTTGAAATCGTGGACGACCTGACCGAGTCCATCGAAAGCACGTCAAGGTACGAGTCCAGAAATAACTGCTCGGCGCTATCCGTGGAGGACGCGGCAGAAGACGACGAGAAGGACGCAGTCGACGAAGGTGAGATGACCCAGTCAGAGGCCGCGTCGTACGCTGCGAACTGGTTCTCGCTTTCGACTTCGTGGGTCGCGACTGAAAGCGCGCTCATGGTGGCCACGCTGTGAACGCAACGAGAGCAGAGCGAGATGCTCCGCTTCACGACGTCGCCGGTCTCGGCAGAGATCAGACAGAGCTGCTTGCGCACGCGACAGCTGCTACACACGCGACCAGAGCACAGGCGACAGCTTCTATAACGCAGCGGCAGACTTGGCTTTCCGCACACGGTACAATTGGAACTGGCCGGCTGGGCGTCCATTACTGACGGCGGCATGTTGCTCAGCATCCACGTGAGCTTCTTCATCTGGCCGCAGTGCACGTTGCGTCCGACTGAGATCGTAGACTCGGCCAGTGACGCGATGGCTACGCTGGCGTGGATGTCGCCGAGCGGGTCCAGAAAGCCCTTCATGTACAACTCCACGACGTTGGGCTCGCGCTGTCGGTACAGACAGCAGAGCGAGATTTTAGCACGGATAATGCCCAGCTCCGTGAGCTCGTGGATCTCTGGGATCTCCACTGAGTGGTGGAGTTGGTAGCCGATGCGTTCCCCCGTGGACGTGAGCGTGATGCCAGTCGATTCCAAGTACAGCGAATCGCGGAACCGCACAAACGGCCGCGAGAGAAGAGGTCGTCCCTTCACGAGCCATTTGATGGTCAGAGCTCGTAGCGGATCAGCTCGCGTGGGCTCCAGAACGGTAGCGATGTTAGCGCAGTCCACCATGCCGTCGCCCGTGTATACCGATTTGATGCGCATCATATCGAGCGTGTGGTTCTCGATACCGTATATGACGTCTTCTAGCTCGCCTTCCATCGTGCCGATCGTGAGTACGCCCGGCATCTCGGCCGCCCGGCCACCGCCCATGACCGTCGACTCGATGATCGCAGGCAGGTCCTTACGACGCCGCTCCTTGTACACGCGGACGCTGTCTCGCGCCTTGACAAGCTTCCAGCGGTTCGTGTCCAGTTCCCCTCGTCGAGAGTGGAGATGCTCGTGATACTGCTGCAGCGTGTCGTCTACCACGACCTGTGCGAGTCGCTCGATAGCTGCACGGTCGTCCTGCGAGAGATGCACACGCGGAAATGTGTCGGGTGGCAGTGGGAACTTCATGGCTACAACAGCAATGGCAGACACAAGCGTCTCGACTGGCTGTTAGGCTTTTTCCAAAATCTGGTTGTAAAGGAGGAGAAAAGGGATGACAAGAGATGGACTGCCACGGCAGCTGCTTCAAAGGTTGTAAACTGCCACGCTGACGTTAGCTGGAGCCAACGCGCACGCCATTTGGGTGAAGCAGTGCGCTTAGGTCCAAACAGTTGTCCCACAACCTTTTCCATTCAGGATGAGTGACGGCAAGGATGGAAAGCTGGGACTTGGATAATTGCTCGTGCCTACTGATCGTTCCAGACTGGAGAAGCGAAGGCAAAGAGCTCATCGCAGAATTGCCAGATTCTGTTAAACGCCCTGCACGTCACAACAATTTCTCATATCTGTAGCCTAGCCCTGAAGTTGCTGATTCATTTCAATTGGGTAATACTGTTTAGCAAGACTAGGGCCCGACCAGATCAGATTACGCACTGCCGGAGTTTACGCAGCTTTTCTCTGTCTTCTCTCAGCCTTGAGTTCTTGGTGTATCTCCACTTGAAGGAGCTCTTCCTGTACCTCCTCAAGCCAAGCTGTGCGGAATCTGAAGGAGATAGATATCCGTAGATACTCTACACTCTACACTGTAGCATTTTAGCTTCATATTGTCAGCATCGCCAGGAAGACTTGGTTCGGCGCTTCGTAGTGTGGCCAGCACTGCCTTCAGATCGGAAACTCGTTGTGGAGATCGTAGATGAAGCGATCGATTCCACCTCCACCAGCTCAAATGAGTCGAGCATTAATCGTTCATGCCTGCTATTTGGATTCGTTGTCGAATACACAGATGACGACGATGGCGAGGAGCTCCAGACGGAGGCAGCGTCGTAGGCTGCGTATGGGTTCTCGCTTTCAGCCTCGCGCGCTGCGACAGCGACAGCGCTCATCGTAGACACATTATGCATACAGTGCGAGCAGACCGAGATCGCTTTCCGGACTATGTCGCCAGTCTCGCCAGACATCAGGCACAGCTCCTTGCGAACGCGGCAGCTGGTACACATGCGACCGGAGCACAGACGGCACTGCTTCTTGACTGTCCATGGCCCAAAGCTTTTATCGCACGCAACACACTTGGTACTGGGCACCAGCTCTTGGCTCTCCATCACGGCTGGAGGAACGTTGCTGAGCATCCACGTGAGCTTCTTCATCTGGCCGCAGTGCACATTCCTCCATACCGAGACTGTCGATTCGGCCAGCGACGCGATGGCCAGACTGGGGCTGATGTCTCCCAGCGGATCCAAGAAACCCTTCATGAACAGATCCACGACGCCGTTCTCCTTCTGTCTGTAAAGACAGCAGAGCGACATGTTGGCACGCACGATACCCAAGTCAGACAGGTCGCGGATCTCTGGGATCTCGACCGAGTGGTTCAGCTGATAGCCGATGCGTTCGCCGTATGACGTCATAGCAATTCCGGTTGACTCAATGTACACCGTGTCGCGGAAGCGTACAAATGGACGCGAGACCAGCGGCCGGCCTTTCACTAGCCACTTGATGGTCACGGACCGCAGCGGATCGTCGCGCGTGGGCTCCACGATGGTGACGAGGTTGGCGCAATCGACCATGCCGTTCTCTGTGTACGCGGCCTTAATGTGCATCATGTCGAGTGTGTGGTTCTCCACGCCGTACATAACGTCGTCCAGATCGCCCTGCAGCTTGCCGACTGTGAGTACACCGGGCATTTCTGCGATTCGTCCGCTCAATGCAGAAGGATCGGCAGCAGCGGTGCGTTGTGCGCCCGAGGCACGGCGCTCTTTGTAGACAGCCACGTCGTCCTTCTTCTTGATCAGCTTCCAGTGCTTGGTATCCACGATGCCTCTCTGTGCATGCAGATACTCGTCGTACTGCTGCAGCGTGTCTTCCACCACGACTTGCGCCAAGCGCTCGATAGCAGCGCGATCGTCCTCGGACAGATTCACGCGCGGGAACGTGTCGGCCGGCAGTGGGAATTTCATGGTTACCACAAGGAAGAACGTCGCGCCGCCAGCAAAACGCAGAGTGACATAAAAGAGAGGTCAAGATCAGAAGGTGCGACGTGCCTTTTCGGCTTGCTGGACCAAGATACTGTCCCACCTGCAAATCCCGTGCGAGATGCGACTTGGATGGATTCAGTGCTCCTCCTCAAGGAATCAATCGAATGTTACGTCGCGCTGAACGTCCCGATGAGTCGAACGGTATAATTCTCGATCAGCTGGATGCAGATTTTGCCGTTCGAGACGAGACCAGGTCAGCGTGGATGGCGTTGTGCTCTACTACTGTATCTCGCCGGCGGCTGTGTCGCAATGCTGAGCAAGCACCACCAGACCAGAAATTCAGGTGCGTGTCTGTCCGTGCTGCGAGCGTTGGATCGTGCAGTGTACGCGGATGAGTCACAGGCCCTGATTTCAAACAGCTCAGCTGGTGGATGAGTGATAGCTTATCTGGGTTCCTGAACCTCTGCTGCAGTATACTCGGTTGAGTGATGCTCTGCAGAACAATCTCTATGGTTTACTAGTATAGAATTCTACAAATAGAGAGACCACAGAGCCTTTTACTTCTAGAGTGACAAGAAGAGCAGTCGATCTTTGATGTGTCCTTATAAATCCATATGCTGTAGAGCTACACCAGTTGCAATAGGCTGTGGATTAGCACTGCCACGAAGGTCTCGACCGCCGACCGATGGAGTATCCAGCGCTGCCGTCGGAGCGGAAACTGGAAGTAGAAATCGACGACGAGGTAATTGAGTCTTCAAAAGATGAACTTTTCATGTCAGACCTGGACTCTGGATGCGACGACGGCGACATAGGCGATGAATGCCACACCGACGCAGCTTCAGACGGGTACAAGTCCTCGCATTCGACCTCATGCGCTGCAACGTCCATTGCGCTCATCTTGGATACGTGGTGCATGCAGCGAGAACAGACTGGCACGGGCTTCTGCTCGACCTCGCCAGTCTCTCCTGAGATCAGACTCAGCTTCTTGCGCACGCGGCATCCGGAGCAAACGCGGCCGCAGCACAACGCACACTTGGTTTTGGATGAGACTGGTCCAAAGCCCTTGCCGCACACTGTGCATTTGGAGACAGACGCTTGCTCTTGGTTCTCTACCTTGGACGGGGGCATGTCGCTCAGCATCCACGTGAGCTTCTTAACTTGGCTCCAGAGCACGTTTCTCCAGACGGATACGGTCACTTCGGCCAGCGATGCGATGGCCAAACTGGGACTGATATCGCCCAAAGGATCCAAGAAGCCGGTCATGAACAAGTCCACGACTCCGTTGTCCATCTGCCGGTACAAGCAGCATAGCGACACATTGGCTCGCACGATGCCCAAATTGGAGAGGTCGCGGACTCCAGGGATCTCGACCGAGTGGTTAAGCTGATAGCCGATTCGTTCGCCATTCGAAGCGGTAGCAATGCCCACAGACTCGATGTAGAGCGTATCGCGGAAGCGCACGAAAGGACGTGTGATGAGAGGACGACCCTTGACCTGCCACTTGATCGTAACGGATCGCATCGGTTCCTCAAGTGAAGGCTTGACAACAGTCACGAGATTGGCACAGTCGACCATGCCGTTCTCTGTGAACGCAGCCTTGACTCTCATCTGGTCAGACGTGTGGTTCTCAGTGCTGTACATGACGTCGTCCAAGTCGCCCTGAAGCTTGCCCACTGTGAGCACACGAGGCATCTCTGCAGCTCGTCCTGCGAGACCTCCTGGCTCTGAAGCGCTGGGAAGAACATTGGATGCATGACGCTCCTTGTAGACAGCGACTTCGCCTTTCTTCTTGACGAGCTTCCAGTGGTCAATGTCCACTTCGCCCTTGCGTACATGCAGGTGCTCGTGGTATTGCTGCAGCGTATCGTCCACAACCGCCTGGGCCAATTGCTCGATGGCTGCGTTGTCGTCTTCCGACAGGTGAACGCGTGGGAACGTGTCGGCCGGAAGCGGGAACTTCATGACCAAGACGAGCGCAAATCGAGGAGTGAGAGTACAGGGGCAGGCACTCTGAGATTGTAAACAGCTTGTTAGAGTGGCCACTCGTAAGTAACCGAGAGTGGCGATGGAGGGGCAATCTCTAGCACACTCTGGTTCACAGTTTGCGTGTGTTTCGAAACCACTATGATAGCGCCCGCTGACTTCAATCTACGGTCATCAACCACTCTGTCTGTCGCTGTCCCACGCAAAAAAATCGAGAACCGGTGGGGTCTTGTTCATCCGCGTTTATGAACGACTGCCGCGGTTATGACGAATGGCGTTGTCGTGTCGAATTGACACGATGTGATCAGGACATCGGACTCAGCTGACGCTGCTTGGTCAGCACATAATCATCAGGCGCTACTACTTCAAGTATTTCAACTCTGGCGGCTTGAGATCCACAATCGACTCGGTGAATTGAGCAAGAGACCAGCTCCATATCTACTGTAGAGGAACCCACTTACAGCAGTTGGACGTGAGCACGGGATGGCATCAACTCCAGTTTGGATACAAGGAGACCGGTTTCCATGAGAGCAGGTGGGACCTCGTACGCCGCGCCAATTCAGCAGTCTGTGTCACGACTCCATGACACGCGTTCTGTCCCGAAGGCACAATCTTTGTTCGCGCACAAACAGAAACCAGATTCCAATGGCCTATGTAGCGACATCACGTCTGTCAGCTTCTCTTTCGGCAATCTGCTTTTGAGATTCAGTCGCTTGGCGAAATAGTCGGATATAAGATCAGTCAGCTGGTCAGCTCCAGCGACTGGCTCATCCTCCATCTTCACTCGATTCCAAAGCTGTGGTCTTCAGTTGTTGAACGACAAAGGAGGAGAAGGATCTGGTCGCGAACAATTGTCAAAGCGTTGTTGTGAGTGCTGACAATTCAGCCGCGTTGTCGTACTACTACAGTAAGCTAGCACCTCCAGGAAGATTTCTTTCTTCGACCGAATGTTCTCTGATCGCTTTCATCAGAACCGAGAGAGCTCTCAGTATTACTAAGAGGCGATGAGTGAGAGGATCCAGACAACGACGAAGAACTCCACACTGAGGCTGCTCGAGATGGATACAACGCCTCGTATACGACTTCGTGCGCAGCAACATCAACCGCGCTCGTCGTGGCGACGGTATACATACAGCGGATGCAGAGGACGATGGACTTGCGCACCACATCGCCAGTCTCGCTGGAGATTAGACACAACTCCTTGTGCACGCGGCAGCTGGAGCACACTCGACCACTGCACAGCCGACACTGTTTCTTGACTACCACTGGACTAAGACCTTTCTCACAGACAGCACATTGTCCATTGGCTGCTTGCGTCAGTCTCTCAACTTGAACTGGCGGTATGTCGCTCAGCATCCACGTGAGCTTCTTCATTTCGCCCCAGAGCACGTTTCTTGAAGCTGAGACGGTCAGTTCGGCCATTGATGCGACCGCAAGACTGGGACTGATATTGCCCAGTGGATCCAAGAAGCCCGTGATGAACATATCCACGATGCCGTGTTCCTGCTGTCTATACAGACCGCAAAATGATAAATTGGCTCGGATGATGCCCATATCAGATAGGTCGCGGATCCCTGGGATCTCCACCGAGTGGTTCAGCTGATAGCCAATCCGTTCGCCTGTGGGAGACACAGCAATGCCAGTCGACTCGATGTAGAGCGAATCCCGAAAGCGCACGAATGGTCTCGTGAGAAAAGGCCGGCCTTTGACCTGCCAATTGAGAGTCACGGATCGGATCGGATCTGTGCGCGTGGGCTTGACTAGAATGGCAAGATTCTTGCAGTCGACCACGCCGTTCCCCTTGAACGCGCCCTTGAGCCGCATCATTTCGGTCGTGTGGCTCTCTAAATTGTACATGACATCGTCGAGATCCCCTTGAAGCTTGCCAACCGTCAACACGCGAGGCATTTCTGCAGCTCGCCCAGTAAGATCTGCTGGGTTCGAGGCGCCGCCGGACGCGTGTCTCTCCTTAAACACCGCCACGCCATCTTTCTTCTTGATCATCTTCCATCGATTGGTGTCCACAACGCCCTTGCAGAAATGCACATGCTCGTCGTACTGCTGCAGTGTGTCTTCAATGACCAGTTGAGCCACACGCTCGATGGCGGCGCTGTCGTCTCTTGAGAGCTGTACGCGTGGGAACGTATGGTCTGGTAACGGGAACTTCATCACCGAATGAACGCCAATGAAGAAATGGGCTGTCTGGGATCGCTCGCCGCGCAAGACGCTTGTTTTCTTCAAAGCAACTTGCGTCATCGGACTCGTCTCCTTCTGCGGATGAGATTCCAAAGTAAAAAGGCACTTCAACGTGTTTACCTGTAAAACAGATATTCAGAAGACATAAAATCAGATTGTTTATCCACCATTGGTCAATTTAGTATCAATAGTTAAAGGTGATTGGTTAAAAAGAATATGTCTTTGTTTTGGTGTGTAATCTGAACCCACAATTCGACTTATCCTTTACGCACCTGCGAAGGCTGTCTGGACCCAATTCCATCGTGATTGGGACTCACTTGCTCAACGTTAAGCGCTGTGCAACACACGTGCAACTCATCAATGTAGGCTGTCTTTGGGGGTACTTATCTCCTACGCAATCGCATAAAATCAAGAGCTGCAGGACAGAGATCTCTAGCCTTTTCAAGCCTATGGACATTTCTAGCCAATAATTTAAAATACTGTAAGACGGATACATATTGTAGTTTAATAGCTTTACTGCATGGATGGATTTTGATATTAATAATGCCAGTAGGAATTTCTACTGTAGTTAGTGGTCTCTTGCATAGATCAACATCGCCAAGAAGGCTTGGTCCGGCGATTAATCACGTGAGCAGCGTTATTAGTATCAGATTCAAAGGACATTTGATCGAAGCTGTCGGTAGAGCGAGATGTGAACGAGGAACACGCCGGTGCAGAGTCAATCAAAGCGCCCCAGACTGTAGCAGCTTCAGTCAGGTACATATCTTCAAACTCGGCTTCGTGGGCTGCGACGTCGAGCGCACTCATTTTGGCCACGCTGTGCATGCAGCGGCAGCAGACCGAGACGGATTTCCGCACGATATCGCCAGTTTCAGGCGAGACCAGACACAATTTCTTGCGGACTCGGCAACTGGTGCAAACAGATCCAGCGCACAGGCGGCATTGCTTGCTAGACGAGATCGGACCGAAGCCTTTTTGGCACACAGAGCATCTCGAGCTGGACGTGCTTGCTTGGGTCTCCATCTTGGATGGTGGCATGCTGCTGAGCATCCACGTGAGCTTCTTCATCTGGCCCCAAAGCACGTTTCTCCAGGCCGAGACCGTGATTTCGGCCAGTGATGCGATGGCCAGACTGGGACTGATGTCGCCGAGGGGATCAATAAAGCCGCCGATGTACATATCAACGATCCCGACGCCTTGTTGCCGGTACAACCCGCAGAACGATACTTGAGAACGCACGATGCCCATCTCGGAAAGCTCTCGGATCCCTGGGATCTCAACCGAATGGAGGAGCTGGTAGCCGATCCGCTCGCCATTGGACGACATCGCGATACCGTTCGACTCGATGTAGAGACAATCGCGGAAGCGCACGAACGGCCGTGTGACCAGTGGCCGGCCCTTAACCTGCCACTTGAGCGTGACGGAGCGCATCGGATCCTCGCGCGTGGGCTTGAGTAGAGTGGCTAGGTTGGCGCAGTCGATGATGCCGTTCTCAGTGAACGCTGCCTTGAGCCGCATCATGTCGGATGTGTGGCTCTCGAGACTGTACATGACTTCGTCTAGCTGCCCTTGTAGCTTGCCAACTGTGAGCACACGCGGCATTTCTAAAGCTCGCCCTCCTACGGCCAAAGGATCCGCAGTGTCTGCTTGGACAGTGGAGACAGCCTGGCGTTCCTTGTACACTGCTACTTGGTCTTTCTTCTTGACAAGCTTCCAGCGGTTGGCATCGACCATGCCCTTGTGCAGTTGCCTGTGCTCGTGGTACTGCTGCAAGGTCTCGTCCACCACGACTTGTGCCAGGCGCTCGATAGCTGCGCTGGCATCTGTGGACAGGTGAACGCGCGGGAATGTGTCGCTTGGCAGTGGGAACTTCATGGAGTGGGAACAAGGCAGAATGAGAAATGAGAGTTTATGCGTCCGAGTACCATCAGTGGCGAGCAGGCGCATCCCGGCTGCGAGAGTCGCCGTGTAAAGAATTGGGTGGAGGTGTTGCTTCGCTTGGTCATGACGACAGGCAGCGATTGCAGTAATTGACTGATCCCCATTGGACAAAAAGCGCATACAGCCCATCGAAGGAGATCAGGATAGAGGCTTTCCGCTCTTGAAGAAGTCGGGCGTTAGACAGTGCGGATGTCAAACCGAGGTCCCTTACAAGCGATTGAGATTCCCTCGGGAGAACTCTCTGGTTACGACCTCTTGCGCACGCTGCTGAACGGACGGACTCTTCTCTTGACGCATGCTTCTGACTCCCAATTTCCAGGATCCGTCCAAACGACACACTCAGCTCAAGTACAGTAACGAGGACTTGGAGACTTGGACCCATCCTGGGAAAACAATTGCGCCGATCTGGTCCGGGAAGCTTTTCTTAAAAGAAAGAAACCTTCCCAGCTGCAACGTTGCATGTGCATCGTGTTGTTTACACACAAAGACACGGACTGTCGTTTCAGATGCAGCTCGTCGCAACCGCAGCTCCAGCCTATGGATCCAGCGCATACAGTTGTAGACTCTGTGTCTTCTTTGTCACGGGGTCAAAGTCGACAGTGATTGATAATCTCGTCTGAAATTTCCGTGGTGTGGATGACACTCAGCTGTACGGAAGATGTCGTGGGCCAAGACACAGCTAGGATCTTTACATTTGCAGCCGTGGCAAACAGGGAGAGATTCCGTACACATTAATTCAGGGGATTTTGTGCTGTACATCTTTTACCGTTCGAGTACGCGAGATTGACATTTCGATTTCGTAAAACCGCTCATATTAGATACCTCAGTGTAATACCCTTTTAAGTCGATACCGTTAGCGACATTAGCCCGGAAGGTTTAAAACCCGAGCGTAAAATTACAGCGTCCGGCTGTAGAGTCTTTTTACAGATCTTGTCGTGGTGATCTCGGGAAAATCGGAAGCGAGCTTCATGTACTCCATGCGGTGCTCCGTTATCGTCTTGTTTGGGGGCACGCAAACGATGTCATGACGATACTCAGTAAGGAAGCGCTCCACATAAGACTTATAGGCTAAGAACACGTTTTCAGTGGGTTTGAGCTTGGGCGAGTACGGGCCAAGATGTAGGAGGTCGCTTCCGCATACTCATTCTCTCGGAACACTTCCTTGACGTGCGTGTGGCACGAGGCGTTATATAGTGTTATGGGTTATACTGGATTAATCGACGCTACTGTCGGCTCCCAATCATATAATTGCATGATTGGAAATTGGTCTTGCTACCGTTCTTCCCAATAGCTTCAATCGAGTAGACGCTTCACAGAGGGCGGTTGTAGGAAAGGAACATGAGTGTCTCTAGCGTATCCAGTTCCATACTCTTGCGGTTGTCCGTGAGGACGTCCTTCGCCCGGGCTCACACTCGTTGGAGGTGGGCGGCATGCAACCAACGTCAACAGAGATGTCACGGCGGGCCACCTTCCGCTTCTCCAGGGCCGAGCCCACCATCTTAGATTTTTTTTTTTGGGGGGGGGGGGG
>JAADVW010000773.1:0-15914 GCA_023335875.1 Elongisporangium prolatum
CGGTGCTTGAGCTGCCGCTGGAGGTTGAGCTGTCAGTCGTCGTAGTCGAGGAGCCAGCAGTGGTGGTCGAGTCGGAGGACGAGTCTGTGGCCACTTCACCGGTCGAAGCGTCCGATCCGGAGCTCATGGTCACAGCCGAGTCCATGGAGCTGTCACCGGAGCTCGTGGTGGTGGTGACGGCTGCGCTGCCGGTGGAGGACTGGGCAAGCGTGGGGTTGGTCAGAGCCGCGACGGCGAGAACGACCACAAGCAGAGGCGAGGTGAAGAACTTCATGGTGTTTGGCTTGGGAAGTGGTGGTTCTTGCCGATGGAGTAGATTGGGAAATGAGTCACAGTGGAAGGCACCACTCTTGGTGAGATCCTCTAACGTTGCGACGAGACAAGTGGGAGCAGAGAGTCAGAGGAAAGAACCAACGCCGTCGCATGGACTTCAACAAGGCAACAAACAATTTGCGATCAGAGAATCGTTATATCAGATTATAAAGGGTATTCAGATTCGGGTTCGTTTATATATATAAATAAGCAAATGGATTAATTAGCTCAACTTGATTATCAAATTGTAGAAGTCGATGGACTTTCCTGTTCGCGACAAATGGATTCATTTGAAACGAACCTTCAAATGGACAATGTGTTCAATCTGGTTCTGGCAGACATGCGACCAAGGAACAAAGAAGGAAGAAATGGTAGCCTGGCTACACGATAGTTGAACGATATGCGTTGAGCCATGCACATCATGTCAGTTTTCATTGTGGGCACATTTTATCGTTTATTTGAAATGTTACCGGTATTGATTTTCATGACCACACTATTTTATTCACTAACAGCTCCTCGACTTTTCCGCTTGCACTTCCTTTGTACTAAAGTCTCGTTGCCTGAACTTGTACATTTAATGTGATTAAGTACCATATAGTACTAGTATATCATCGCGTCCTCTAGCTCTTATATGCGACGAGGGTGTGTGTGTGGTGTGTCGATAGAGCTGAGAAATTCTGGAGGGAGTAGCGAAATGTTATTCACTTGCCCTGGGGGGATAATACCCACACTTTTGTACTCGACCACCGTTCCGGGGAAAGCATGTCGTTGATAGCACCCACGTCAACGTTAAATGGGGTCAGAATAGTTTTACCTTCGAGTGAGTTGGAGCTTATGCCTAGGGACTCATACACAGTCTCGATCAATTCAGCCAACGATATGACTTGGCGAATGCCCGGAGGGATTGATATTTGTGTATGGGCTCGTCCATCACCCACTTTCAATAAGAATTCACTCCAAGCACCTTGGTCAGGTCGAACGCGAATGTTGGTAGTGAGGCGATAGATTTTAAATTGTTGCCGAAGGGGAGTACGATTGACGCACGCTGCAACGGCAGCGGAACTGGTGCCATTAGGAATGACTGGTAACATTTGCCTGAAATCACCACCAAAACGAACAACTTTACCCCCGAAGGGAAAGGTCGCCAGAGCTGATTCAATACACGCGTAACATCTCGAAGGCTTCGGTCCATGGCTTCGTATACGTCCTCAGTGTCTGATGCGTTCATTTTCCACTATTCGTAGATGATATCAAGCTCGCGAGAAGGCAACCACCAGAGCGAGAAGCGCAACTACATTTGCGGTAATCCATCTCCACAACCTGAACCAAATCGAATCCTGCATCATCTTAACTTTTCTGATCATGATGGTCTACCCCCGGAGGAAGATGGATACATCGAAAACGTGCAACTGAGTATAGATTATAGTAAGGTCTGTGTGCTATTACATCGTCTAATAATTGATATTGGAAGATACTCCCTCCGTCCCACAAAATAATCCCAATCTGTGTTGACGTGGCACACATACATTCGAGAAAGCGATTTGATTTGTCCAAACTAGTAACCCTTAAACGAGCCTTGTGTGAATTTTCATCGGAGTAAAATGGCGCCGAACGTGACAACCCCACAACACCTGCATTTTATTGTCCGCACGCATCATTATAAGACCAATGGCCCGCACAAGGACCTAACGCAGGCGCAAAATCTGCAGATCGTCCACCGTCTCGCCGAGGACAGCGTGGGTGGCAAGCTTTCCCGTGGAGCAATCTCTCGTGTTGCTGCCGCTCTGGGCCTCGACTGCTCCACTGTCCGTCGCTTGTGGGTTGCAAGAGCATCCGTGCTGGACCCCTCCAGCAAGCCACCACGAGAGGGCGCAAGCCAATCTACATGAGCGAGCAGCTCCGAACTCTCGTCGCACTCGTGCCAAACGAGCTGCGTAACTCGCTCCGCGCGCTTACGAGCGCAACTGGCGTTCCCAAGCCAATGCTTGCCCGGGCAGCAAAAGTGCGAGAAGATGTTCGACCCGCGTCTGTTGCTCTTCGACCATACCTATCCGACGATCATCAAAAGCGCCGGCTAAAATTTGCGCTCTCTTTTTTGCGCGTGGCAAAAGGTTAGAATTATGCGTTCATTTATAGTATGAATTTTATGATCTAATTATTGTGTATAATGTTGTAGAGTCTTTGTTTTTGATCCAGTGTATGATAGAGTGCATGTGGATGAAAAGTGGTTCTTTATAGACAAGGCATCCCGCCTGATTTACCTCTCGGCAGACGAGGAGATGCCGCACCCCACTTCTGTGAACAAGCGGCATCTCACGAAGGTGATGTTCCTGGTGGCTGTCGCAAGGCCACGGTACGACTACCATCGAAACGGCTCTTCGATGGGAAGATTGGCCTGTGGCCAGTCGTTGAGGAGCGCTTGACAAAGCGCAAGTCCAAACACAGGCCTGCCAACGTGCTGTACACTGCGTCAGTAGAGATGAACAAGTCTGTATACAAATCAATGCTCTTTACCCAGTTTTTGATCCCAGCCATTAAGACGTCGTGGCCAGGTATCCCTCAAATTTTGTATTCTAACTTATTATGTTTGTGGGTTATTAATTTTTGGGATTATTTTGTAGGTGCGCGCCGAATTATTATCCAGCATGATAACGCCCCGCCCCACAAGGCTGATGTGGATAAAGATGTGAAGGCCGCATGCGTTGAAGGCGGATGGGACATCACGTTTGACCGCCAGCCACTGTGAAGCCCAGACACGAATGTTTTCGATCTGGGCTTCTTTGCCTCAATACAAGCAGCTCAGCACGCAAAGAATGTGACAGGCGGAATCGAGAGCCTTATTGGCGAAGCTTTGCAAGCATGGAGCCCTCCACGCTCAACAAGTGTTTCCTTACGCTACAGTCAGTTTTAGAGTTCTGCATGGTCGCGAAAGGTAGTAACAACTACCGAATTCCCCACATTGGTAAAGACCAACTTGCTGCGCAGGGTGCGCTACCGGTCTCCCTTCCTTGCCAACGGAGACCCATGCTTCAGCTCTTCATGCCCTTGATCACGAGGGTGTGATTTAGGCAGTGTATCTACTTTTAGGGTATCTTTTCTTTAAAAGTTTATTTAAAACATTGCTACATTTTGATTGGATAATATGATTGCCAGCATCGGTTTTCAAGCGAATAAAGGGGTTGTTTGACGTACAACGGCACAAAATTTAGCGAATAGAAACCAATTCTTTGCGGTTGCGTTTATTTTGCTGAGTCGATCCATATTTTTTAATCCTGTTTTGGATCATTTTTGCGATCACTGCGAATTTTTTTGTTTGGACAGTAAAAAAATCATTGGTTGATACATTTCTGCTGTAAGTGTGATGCCAGATACAGACCAGTAAAAATCTACGATTGATAGCCAAAAAAGGAGCTTTTCAAAGCATCTTTCAGATCCGAAATCCAGTGAGAAGAATAATTATAGCGGAGGATACGCTGAAATGGGGATTCTTTTGTGGGACGGAGGGAGTAAAATCAATGGGTTAGTAACGAGGCAGTTTTTGTATGAGAATCTTTCGCATGGTGCGACTTCAGCTCTTTGATGCCCGTTGCCGAACACATTTTGTTTGTCAAAGTGGATTGAAGTAGTGAGACGCGTGTATTTAACATTAAGGCCATAAGCAGGTTCTCGTGTGTTTCTGGAAATAAGGGTAAAGTTACCGATTTTGACGCACGTAAGCGCCAACGTCAATTTCTTATTTTTTTGTCCCTAATCACAAATCAAACGACACACCTGAAAAAAGCACAAAAACGGCAATCTTTACTGAAAACTTCGTTGTGATTGGCTAATTTGTTTTAGATAAAGGGCATCCAAAATAAAAGAACGAATTTCCGATGCTTTCGAATGGCTGTTTCCCATTATGACGCAGTAAAGTATACAGTTTACAAGTCAAATTTGAGAACACAACTTCCTAGAGATTAGCAAACGCAACAACCTTACTCACGGCGGTCCAATGATTCAAGAAGCAGACAGTACTAGAGCCGTCAGAGTGCGTGAAATCTTCTGGTTGCAATGATATCACGGGGTACTCCGTCAGCACTCTGGATTCCCAGGTATCAATGGCCAAAGTCGGCGCTTTGGTCGTCTGATTCGGAGCAATGGCCATCTGATTCAGAGTTTCCGTCTTCAAAATGGCCTCTTCAGACGGCTTTTTCCGCGTGCGATTGTCTTTTTCCTTGTGCTGTCGTTTCTTTGCCTGCTCCTTAGCTTTGGCTTCGCTTTCACGTTTTTTCGTTTCTTCTGCTTTTGCTTTTGCGTCCTTTCGTAGTGCTGCGACCTCAGATCGAGCGGCAATCTCGCGCTGCTTGGCTTCTTTAGTCAGTGCAAGATCTCTCTTTTTCTCTTCCTTTTCACGAGCCTTGTCTTCTCTCCTATTTCGTGCTTCTTAAGCCTGGCTTCCGCCATGCAGTCGCGTCAACAAACGCTTGGGCGTCATTTCAATGAAGATTCGATCCTTCCCAACCTTCGGATGTGATACTGTGTTTAGTCCACGGTGCGTGATTGATAGCGAACGGTACATGCTTAAGTCGATTTCTTCTCGCTTAAGTTACAGCAGGTGCCGTGGCTGGATATTTTCAATAGGAAGGGGGTCATCCGTAAGGACAACTGTAGCACACTTCGACTGTGGAGTAGCATTCTTTGAAATCTCAGGCTTTGCGAGAGCCTTTGCCGTTTTTACCGGCCACATGCCGGTGCTTGCCCACGAGTTCAGGGCGATCTGCGGCGTCCAAGCTGTTGTTAGGGCTTCACCGACGAGTCGCGCAACATGCTGCTTCTGGATGCTGGCGCCGCTCGTTGTCATATCCCACTGGGCTACAATATTCCGCCACTGTGACTTCAACGAACGAAAGTATCCAGCATCCAGTGGTTGAAGAATATGGGACGTGTGGGGTGGAAGCGAGAGCACCTCAATGCCGTTGGATTTGCTTTTCTCGAGCACTTCAAGTGCGATGTGAGCACCATGATTGTCTAGAATCATAAATACCGGGCGGGCGGGATGAATTCAATGAAGTAATCCAACCAGGATTCAAATACCTTGACGTCCATCCAGGCGTTGGCGCTCGCTGTTACTTTGCTTCCTCCTGGAGCCCTGTCCATCAGGTCACCACGCAATCGTTTCCCCTTGAAAATGAAATCATTGCACCAGTTGCTCTCACTGCCATCATGACTGACGTGTTCTCTCGGTTTGAGCCGCGCTTGTTGGATACGATTTTCGCTCCACGCTTAGCGATCACAGGCGTTGGTGAGCCGCCCTGGAGGTCGATCCCAGTCTCATCGCAAGTATAGATTTTTGTCGGTGGCAGCTGCGACTCGCCCAAGAAGTTCTCGTACTCAGCAAAGAAGCACCTAAGCTCGTCGCCGTCGAACGAATCAGCTCGCGCGGTGTCCAAGATCCGCGCCTTGCGCATGCTTAGCCGTTCTTGGTGGCGCTTGAGAAATACTGCAACCCACTTGCGGGACGGCCCCAATCGAGAAAACTGATGTGCTCTGCCGTCTCGACACACGTCAGCACCATGAGTTTTTCAAGTGAAGACGAGTGGCCGGAAACCCTTTAGCATGAAACTCGATGAGGTCGAGAACGAGGCCTTCCTGTTCTGCTGCTGACAGTGCTCTTCGTGGCCTACTCTTGACACCAAGAGGTTGACCGCTGTTGACGTATCGTCTTAACGTTGGCTCCGAAATGCTGAATGATAGACTGGCATCCCGAATGGATGGCTTCTTTTCTTTAGACTGGCCGGCCCTCCACGTGGATATGGCGACTTCATTTGCTGGATTGTCCAGGTTGGCATTGTGTTCGAAACTACGATTCTTAAAGGGAGCTTCTTGCCATGCAATACTCGTCCGCACAGAGCGAGTGCAAGCAGCGGACATAGACTCCAGCACGGTATAGGTGCCATCATATACATTGTCAGCCGCTACGTATTACACTTCAACTACATCAAAATGGGAAACGCGTCATAATGGGTGGCATTACCCTTATTGTACAGTATACTTGACCAGCTCCCAAACGATGGTAGATATGCTTCTCGGATGTTTTATGAACCATCGGATGAAATAAAACAGTCAGTCGAATCTGGTCCCCAGCAACATTGTCAGCCAGGCCAGAGGTCCACTGAGCAACAAGGTTTGCAACATAAGTCTCTTGAGTTGCAGCAAGAAATCTGGGAGACCAGTTCGTTCACTTGCCGGCAACAACCGTAACTAAAGCCTAGGCAGCCCATCAGTCAGCAACATTGTGCGGGAAGCACGTGGGTGCCGGCACAGCCGGATCCGTTGAAGAACCAGACCGCCCAAGGAGTCGATCACTCTCGGATTTACCTCGGAAAAAGCGCGTCTACCTCCAGTCGACGCGAAACGCAAAGGACCCAGCAACTGGTTGCACTGAGAGCCCGTGGCTTGTGTGATTCAGGTCTGCGAAGTCCCATTGTCAGTCAGTCAGTCAGCAGTGGACAGGTGGGAACGCCAGTGTGATTGGTCACCGACACCTTGTTCTGTCTCTGTCGAACTTAAAAATACAGCGGGACACGTAAGCTACGGCCGAACTTCCGGCCAGCGGACATTGGTCTGTTGGCAAACCACGCCGATTGTTGTTGCTGTCTACGCTTCCACGACCAACGGTGTGATCTAAGTCTGACCAGGATCGCAAATCCTTACATGGTGGTCATGCTGGGGGCGAGTCACCGCAGTCTTCGATGCCACTTAGATCGAGCGTCAGGTTCGGATGAAACCAGTGTCCTTAGGCACTGACGCCGAAGCGTCTTTGGCCTTCTTGGTGGCGCTAGCGCCGCGCTCCTTGAGCTCCTTGGTCGTCGTCATGTGGTCGATTGCTGAAAATGACCAAAACGACAAAGACGGACCGCAGTCCCTTATTTCGAGAGAACAAACCGAGTGTTCCTCGTTTTAAAAGGGGGGAGTGATGCAACGGGGTTACGTTACATGGTTGTGATACAAAAGGATAACCCGTTGTCACTCCAAGGAGGTGGCACTATCCGTGGTGTGGTGTACCTCAAGTTCTCTTATAGAGAGGGGACACTGTACGGTGAGTTGAAGTACAGGCCTGTTACCTAAGGTACCAAAGGTTGGGTACATAGGAACCTCAGTCTATCATGTAAGAAGGGGTATGAGATTAGACAGGAAAAATCAAGTTGGAGCCAGTTTAGGTATGATAAGCTAAGTATACTCAGTCTTAAATCTACTTCCTCTATAGCAACTTGCGCCATAGACTAGCACGAGCAGAAGCTTAGATTCTAAGCACATCTGTGCATCGTGCTGTGTGACTCCCGTCACAGGTATTATCGACACTACAACTAGACTTACGCCTGTAGCTGAACTGATTTATGAACGTCACGAAATTTGGTGTCTAATGAAACCCGCATTGATGGCTATGGGGATGTCGCTATCGCTGTAGTTTGTGTTATTTAATTTATTTCATAGAGATATCTGCCTATACGTACAGGCTGAAATGGATACACTTACAGTAAATTTTGGAAAGTATCGTGGCAAGCAAATTGTTGAGATCTGGGAAGTTGATCAACAATACGCGAAGTGCTGTTCCCACAAGAGATTCTAATTGGTGAGTACCCCGAAATAAAGAAGTTCCTCGATGATAAATTTCTGGATCTGACCTTTCGTGTGTGACGACGAGGGGAAAACACAATGGGAAGTCGATAAAGTGGATTTACGATGAGGATAAAGGTTACATTGCTTGGCTAATCAAGAATGATTTTGTTAATTTTAACTGCCCGAGGTTGAGGAAGGAGTTAGATCAACTAACTCAAGACGAGTGAAATTGATGTTAGGTTTCAATTGCAAAGCGAAATAATGGAATATATGTGTATCCCGCAATTGTTATCCTGTTGCTGTCATGTTTTGTCGACATGTTCCTGTCGTGTTGTTGTCGTAATTTCGATGAAATCGCAGAACACGAATTACTTCACATTGAATGAACGAAAATACTGAAAGTACGCTACGCGTTTTCATTGATCCATTTTTTATAATTTAACACTCTGCAATTCTCCGCGGATGGCACATTGCATCGAGCTTGCTCTTGCATCCAATCGTTGGTGGCCAGGTATATCGAATCTCGCACTTTCGGGTCTAACGAATTCTGATGTTGCGTTTCGATTCAAGCTGTAAGTGCTACTATATTAGTGTCCATCTGAGTCCGCCGAAATAGGTGTGTCACTTTAATTGAATCAATATCTATTTAATCGGAAACATATGATTTCATTAAAGCACTGTATAACACTTTTGGACCTGGGAAAAAAGATTGCCGTCTCTGGCAAAATTATATCGATTCATCACACGAGAAGCGATCATAATGCGAATTTATAGCGATTTCGCGTGTTCAATGTGTCACAGCAACAAGTGAAGTTGTAGCTCCACTATTAGAAAAAGGTGATAAATGACGATGGATCATTGATTGAGATATTTCTATAGACAAGTATAATTTTTGTAGGGACAGATGTCCAAAGAATATAAAGGTACTATAAGACTAACGACAAGATCTCTAACCTGCATTATTAATAAACCTTTTGTCCCTGGATGTTCTAGGGACACGCAGGTCCAACGAATTTTTTTTTTTAAAATTTTTTTTACTAGGGCTATAACGGTTTTAATGTCTATCAATCGTCTCGGTATGTAAATTAGCAATGCAGCGCCCGCAGACATCGCTATTTATTGATGTTTCTTACAGATGTTTGATTGGTGTTCCTTAGAGATGATCGATTTATGCTTCTTATAGATGATTGATGTTTTACCAGGGATCAATTGTTTCGTGTCGAAACTAATAGGGCAACATCGCGTTGGTTACTTTCAGCTGCTGCTAACGACAACAAGACAAATCAAACGCCGGTGTTTTCGCGGTTGTCTCACCTTCGTGCAACCTCGCGGTTCTCTCTTACAACTAACATTTGGTTTGGCATGTTCTTATATTGATTGCTTAGGATCAGAGTGATCTGTTCGTATTATAAGGTGGTTTTTATCGATTCGGTCACTAAATAGGGGTGTGTTGTTCTTGTGTCATTTATTTTACATTGTATGAGACCAACACAATAAGTTTCAGAGAGATGCCGCAAATAGGCATCTCTCGGTATCGGAAATCGCTGTTTGAGGTGGTTGTAGTAACAATAGTGTCACTGTTACTATCGATTTAGTGAGGGCATTATTTCTGTTAAGGTGGCAATGAATATCCTGATCGGACAAGAAACTGAAGCAGTTGGTGGCATCCAGCAGCTTCCGTCGATACTCTCATTTCTACTCTCGCATCTATAGCGCCACTTGCTCCCGACAAGAAGTCCAACACGACAAGGAAGGTCGCATCCAAGACCAAATCCAAGATGCTCAAGCCCAAGGCCACGACGAAGAAGGCGATCAAGACGCCACAGTGCTCGCACCTCCTGGGTGAAGATCGATTCGAAGTGACAACTCATCTAATCCTTTAGACAGGCGGTACTGCACGTTGCAATTGCATAAATCGGTCTACGTAGCGATCAAACTGTCTCCACTGGAGATCATGGACGTCGAATACCTCCGAACATCGCCATCAGTAATATGCGAAATGGGCGGAAGAGGAGGACGTTTCGGAGGACGAGTTAGCTGTCCAAGAGGACACATTTGTCGTAAAACGTCCGATCAGAATTCTTAATAAAAAGAATCTGTGGAGTCGTCAGGCGTGTAGACGGCAGCTAAGCCTCCGCCTTCACCGGTTTCGTTGGCCGCTGATGGGGGGAGAATCGCGGGTGGATCGGTCGAGGATACTTCTACTCGCCGATACCTGGGTTGCCTTCCTTGCTGAGGTTGTGGATCCCAGCGCGCTCGGACGAAGAACTGCCTTCCGCGGACGCCTTGAAGATCACAAAGAGCTCTTGCGCTGGTAATATGGTCACCAAGCGCGCCTTGCCTTGAAATGAAGCGGGAGAATGAACTCGACCGACCTCGCCTTGATTGTTTAACGTGCCTTACGTTCCGGGCACGGGTCTTGAGTGGTGAGTTACCGCAAAGGCCAGCGGCCACTTTGCTTCTAATGACAAAGGGGTACTTGTGCGGAAGAGCGCAAATCCATAACTGTATAACCACTTAAGCTTTCCTATATACCATTTTGCATGCCTATACAAAGTTCAAGACACTTCTCTTTACCTTCACGAAACTTCCCTTGCGACCTTTGCGGCAATCGTTTCTCTTAGACCCTTCAGATCTTCCTGGCTTCCTTGAAAAGATCTCCCGCCTTTGTAATGAACCGGTATGAACCGGTACGGATCACCGTATACCGGTATGTCACTTTGGCGCGGTGTTACCAGACCGGTTCAACCTAGACCGATCGCGGGCCAGCTTAGGACCCATCCCCCTGGCCCATGTCCGACCTTAACACTGATTGGCCGAAATATCCGACTTTAAGCACAATGATTAGCTAAAACCTTCGTTTAGCCACGTCACGGAGCAGCGGTCCCTGATTGGCGGGATATGACCACCCATTTTACCACACATTTGCCGCCGTTCACAGAGCACCGACGCACATGGAGAGACTGGCACTTTCTTCGATCAAGCGATGCAGATGTCAGATTAATGAATATCATGTAGAACACGGTGACTAAACGAAATCGTTTTTTTTTCTAGTATGCCAGCGGACGGAGTGATTCGTCTATGTTACATCATCCGCTCTCCGTCCACTCAAGCGTTGCATAGAAAGGTATCTAGAGTACCCCTAGACCCCTTCGAGACAGCGATGATGTACAGTACTATATGGTGTTTGATGGAAGATTAAATCGCTGGCCATTTTCGATACGCGGCATTCGCATTACTGGAAGTCGCTCATCGGCACGTGTTGCTGATTCAGTCGTCAGCTCCAGACAAATGTTCACTACGGCCCCATTCCCCCCCTGCAAGCAGGACGAGAGATCCACTGACGTCGTCACTAATACATTCCGTATCCACAGGGTCATCGTGTCCTGCTATATCAACCTCCATGGCTTCTGGTGCATTGGTAGGAGCTGGTGACGGCGAAGCGCCACCGATGCAGGTGCCTTCATCTTCCAAATCCAAAAGAGTCACACCCTAGGAGCTATCACCATTGATGTAGACAACCGTACGATGCTAGACCGGAGGATTCTCGTTAAGCATAACGGATCGAGTCACCACCACGCGCGCACACACGCGGTAAGCTTTCGACGTTTCCGAATAGCCGAGAAACATGCATCGATGCGCTCGCGCATCTAACTTTGATCTCTTCCTGTCATCGCCGCGGTAGAAACCGTCAGCACCAAAGACTCGTAGATAGTCGAGCACTGGGCGTGCGCCATTCAGGATTTCAAACGGACTCTTCTCAGGACCCGCGGTGTTTGGAATGCGGTTGAGCACACGTGCGAAGGTCAGAAATGTCTCAGCTCACTACGCAAGATCTACATTCATGGCGTACATACATGCGCGTGCTCCCTCTGCTAGCGTACGATAATACGCGCTCCGCTAAGCCGTTCTGCTGCGGAGAATACGGCGTGCTCATTTGATGGAGAATCCAGGTGGAGGCACACAACTGGTGAAACCGCTTACTGGTGTACTCACCGCCATTTTTCGAGAGTAGACAGCAGATCCGTTCCCGTGCTGCGTCTCCATCATGGCCTTGAACGTTTTGAAGCGATCGAACACTTCTGATTTCGCTTTGATCGGGTACACATACACCATTCTCGAGTAGTCATCAATGAACCTCAAGATGTACTTGGCACCACACTTCAATACTGGCTTGATCGGTCCCATCACATTACTGTGCACCAACTCGAACGGCACTTAAGTCTTCACTTCACTTCCAGACGTGTGGCTGAATGGACTAGTGGTCATTTTTCCGAGCGCACAACCATGCATTAAGCACTCCCTCCGCTTTTGAGGCATCAAAGCAGGGGAACTCTGTCGCATGCCGACGCGATCAACTCATTTTCGCACTCGACACGTGACAAGTCGGACGTGTCACAGCGCCACTCCAGCATTCACAAATGCGTCATCAACGACCGTGTTGGCTTCATGCGCGGTTCCTCAGCCAACACGCCACGCGAACAGCTAGCCCACCTTAGGAACCGTAGTCACAATCGACCTATTTACTAGCAGTACAGCACGATGCTGTTCAAACTGCACAATAACGCCGTACACAGTAAGCGCTGCGAATGGTACAAGCCTGCTGCCCAGCTGAGGAAGGAACAGCACGTCGGTCAACTTGACGGTTCGCTCATCGTTTAACTTGAACCGAACACTGCCACGGCTTTTGGCTTCCAGACGCTGGCAATTCTCAACCGTAACTCAAACAGACTGGGAGAGATCACTGTATTCCACGAGGTCGCCAACGTCACTGGTCATGTGTCAATTTGCGCCACTATCGAGGAGCCAAACTGACTGACTGTCAGACGTAGCTGTCGTCACCGAGAACACAAACTTTGAAAATGGGCGCGAGAATCTTAACGAGAATTACTCTCATCGATTTGGACAGGATGTTACTTTTAACTGGCGATTCGAAAAGTGCGTTATTTTCCGAACGGAGGCAATACAATACCGGCTTTTATGGTTTACAAGTGACACCGCATATGTGCGACACATCAGTTTTGCCCAATAAAAAACGAGTATTTTGGGGCCACGTAATCTCATTTATAAGCGACACCTCCGTAACTTACCGTACAGTCGAGATGACCATTTAATCAATGGAGGCGGAGGCATGCAAAAAGAACACGTGCAGAACGCCGCACACTCCGTTCGAGAAGGCGCAGATTCTCGACCACTGGATCAGGACGTGCGATATCAAGGTCACGATCGTGCACTTCTTCCCTGGTCTTCTTCAATCCCAGTATGAGGGCAGGCAAAACTGCTGTATCGCTGGCGCAGTAACGCCGAAAAGGTAACGGCCTTGGCCAAAAAGCCGAAAAAGCCAAAAATGAACCGCTTGGTTCTGGAACTGCGCTTTCTGTTGCTCAAGAGCAGGCTCTGGTTTGAGTGGGTCAATCGAATGAGGGGCGAAGGAGTCCTCATATCCACCGTCATGCTGCAGATGAAAGCAACGAAGGTCGTTTTGGCTGCCGGGGTAAGCGGCTTTTCTACATCTCCATCGTGGCTGCAGGGGTTCAAGGGTCGGCATCGCTTCTCGATGAGAGCTGGGACGCGTCAGGGTCAAGTGTGTCCTGCAGAAGCTGCGAAAAAGGCTCAGGAATTTGGGGCGCGGGTTCTTGTGATGATGGTAGAGCTCGGGATTTCTATTGTCCATAACGAGAACCAGACAGGTTATTTCGCTTGCATTATATTTTCAACAATTGATCTAATAGCTAATAAACGTATATGCTGGTGTGTAGCTGCTTTTTTCGAGTTTATACCTAAGCGGGCAATTGAAACGTTGGAGCCAAAACTGTATAAGTTCGGTGTGCATCTGGGACGAAGTCGCGCGCGACAGTTATGCTTCTAGCTGACTCATCAGGAAAGAAATTTAGTCCATCAGTTGTTCTCAAAACAAGACCATCGAAACTTCCACGTCGCAGCTCTCAACATGCAAGAACGCCAAGGTTTTGAGGTGCGATTGTGGAAAAAGGTAACAGCGATTCAGGACTCGACAGGCATGCGCATTTACGGTAACAAGGCTGGTTGGTGGAACGAGCATCTACATTTGCTGTTTCTTAAACAGCACTTTGGAGCCAGAGAGAGCATGTATGAACCAGTTCTGCTCCTGCTGGACGAATTTGGGGGGGCCTGGACCCCTGCAGTCAAAGCCTACGCACAAGAAATCAATGTCCACTTGATGAATGTCCCGGCTGGTCTTACCTGCGTCTGCCAGCCGGCTGATGTCTCGTGGATGAAGACGTTCAAGGACATCGTGCGTGAATCGTGGATGGCGGCGCTTCTTCATCAGATCGAGCACCACGATCAAGGCAAGCCTTTTAAACTGAAGGGCCCGAGTGCAGAGATTGTTTGCGAGTGGGTCATTGCAGCCTGGAACAAAGTGACACACCGATCTATCTGCAGTGGCTTTGAAAGGGCTCATATGCGGCGTGCTACGCTACTTACAGATAGATTGGAGCGACTTTGTCTGATTGACAACATTGTCGGCGAGGTATGCCATGACCGAGAGTTTGATACGCAGTCGTAATTCAGTAAATGAAAAATACACTGATAGATGAGATTCAAATGTAATTTACGGCACAGACTCACCACAACAGGTTTAGGTTTACTGCACAAGGCTGTCGCTTACAACCCGTAAAAGCCGATATCTCATTTTGGCGGTTTTTTGGGGGGTTGCGGGTTTGGCAAATTTCAGCTGATTTCAAAATACTAAGTACTTAATCACATTAAATGTGCCAGTTTAGGCAACGGGACTTTAGTACGAAGGAAATGCAAGTCTATTTTAGACAAGTTGAGTTTGCTCCTTTAATTTACAGGACCGAGGCAGCGACAGCCGAGACAACAAGCGTAGCCGTAGCAGTCCAGGCGACAGTCGAGGCGCTCGAAGTCGAACCAGCCGTGCCGGCAGTGCTGGAGCTGCCGCTGGTGGTCGAGCTGTCAGTCGTGGTCGTGGTCGAGGAGCCGGCCGTCGTGGTCGAGTCCGAGGACGAGTCCGTGGTGACCTCGCTGCTCGAGGCCGTCGAACCAGAGCCCATAACCATGGTCGAGTCCATGGAGCCAGTGGAGCTCGTGGAGGTGGTGACCGCAGCGCTTCCAGTGGAGGACTGGGCAAACGCGGGGTTGGCGAGGGCGACAACAGCGATGGCGAGGACGAGAAGTGGCGAGGTGAAGAACTTCATGGTGCTGGGCTTGAGGTGATGGTGGTGATTGCTATTCGAGTGCGAATTGAGGAATGAGCTTTGGAACAATGGTCGAGCTCTTTCAGCTGCCTGGAAGCAGACCATACGGAGGGAAAGAGTCGGAGAGGAGGGAGAAGCGACATCCGTGCGGTGCAAGAGCTCAACCCACGATCTCGCGATCTGAGATAGTCACAACCCTGCGAAAGTATTTGTTTTTAGAGTTTATTTCCATTTTTACTGGGTCTGGATATCATGTGGCAGGATCTGGATAGGCAGGTTATTTAAATTCGCAGGCCGTTCTGTTTTTTCCAGTGCGTGCGTGTTGCGCCAGGTCTTGATGGGTTCAATTCAAGCCTTGGCAATGATTCGTCTTGCAGTTGCCGTATCGTTGTAGCAAGCTGATCCCACAACATTAACACAGTGCGATATGAACTTCAAGTTACGAGTCTGCGTGGAGACAAATCTGGTATTAAATTGACGACTATTATGCTGTAATGGGAAGTCTGTGATTGAAAATTGTTATTTCTATCTAGACTTTCAATAAACTCTCTGAGTCCGAAGACTCTGCAAGAAATACAAATGCAGTCTACAAAACAGACGCGCCAGGTTCATTGGCGCTGATATATTTACAAGACCGAGGCAACGACAGCAGAAACCATGAAGGTGGCCGTGGCAGTCCAGGCGACAGTCGAAGCGCTAGAGGATGAGCCAACCGAGCCAGCGGTGCTTGAGCTGCCGCTGGAGGTTGAGCTGTCAGTCGTCGTAGTCGAGGAGCCAGCAGTGGTGGTCGAGTCGGAGGACGAG
>JAADVW010000774.1:0-15883 GCA_023335875.1 Elongisporangium prolatum
GGTTTAACTGATATTTAGCGGGTTAGGAGTGCTCTAGATAGTACCGTCTTATACGTAGCTCTGAAACAGTTAACACATAATCTGCTCAAGCTGAGAGAGGCACCCTAAGCTTGTACCTTTATACCCACACACACCGTCGCAACCGAGATGCTTGATTCATTTTGGAGTCTAAAATTGTATAGTATAAATGCATGCACTTGGTCAACACATCGATTCCCACAAAAACACAGTGAACCTCTCTAAACAGATATGTTGCGCACTTATGTAAGATTGCACACGAACTTAGCGTTACTGTATTGTATACTCGACATAGGTTCCGGTAGTTTTATCGTGCGTGTGTATAATACGTGTATTTTATCCACGAGGTGACTCGAACGGTAAATTACAGGAAATATGGCGCATTTTTTTATAATGGGGTATTTTTTTATTGCCCCATCTTTTATTGGATGAGAATGTTTGTTTCTCTCTAGTTATTGGCTATATATGTTGTACAAGCGTTTTGATTGGCGCCTCGTAAGCTTTGTTTATGTATATATATCTGCATACTAGTACATAAACAAAGCTCACGAGGCGTCCTTATTCTCCAAAGAAAAATAGCACTGAATACTGGACAGGGCCCTGGTTTTGTGATTATGACACCGTATCCAACAAATCAGCGATCTCTATGATGCTCGAGTTGGCTGGTATGCCAGGAACTGGTGATCCATGTGCAATGGCACCATCATAGGCTCTCCGTCGTCCACAAGCAGTGAGGGAAAAGTACGTCGACTCGTAGTGTAGCCGTCATCCTCATCAAATGTACCTTGACTTTGATCAGCCTCCACCGCAGGATCCGACACCAGTTCATCAACATGGCTCTTGAGCGGGTACATATCAGCTTGTCCTCCATTGCTGAGAGTCCTGGTTTCATAGCCCGGCAACTCCATTTGCTGCTTTTTTACGGATGAAGCTGATGCATTGTTGTCGCCACGATTTGTGCCCTTGGACCACTTGCCCGGTATCCACTCGCCATCTTCTGTCTCCACATATTCAACACTTTCAGCTGAAGGAACGGGGGATGGAAGTCCATTTTGCTGCAAATCTTGATCTTGGTAAGGACTGTTGGCGTTCCTGTCCGTGTTGGTGCGGGTCATTCCAAACGTGGCCCCACGAAAGAAGTTGGGCAAAATTGCTTGCGGACGAGCCGCTGGGGACGGCTGCGCTGCCTCTCTCGGTGGAGCATCATGTCTCTCGACACTCTTGGCACGCAACTTCTTTTCTCGTTGTCTTGCGAGCACCTGATGTGCGATACTGCGACCACCATGTGTGCTGCTATTGCTATTGCTGGCAACTTCCCAAGAATCGCTGTCTGAAAAGGCTCGGTTGCGATGCTGCAGGCTTTCAAGTTGGTAACCGCTTACGCGCTGTGGAGGCGGAGTGGCAGGCACACGTTCATGTCGATAGGACTGTCGCGGTGGATCCTGCTGATCATGCTGATACTGCTGAAACTGGTGGTGCACTAAAGCTGGAGATGGGGGCTGATAACTACGCGGAGTATGAGACGGTCGTTTCCAGATTTGCACTGTCGGTCGTTGAGCTGGGGCGTTGGCCATTGATGACAGCCGTTGCATATCCTCCATTCGAAAAGGCATCGTGTCTCGATCAGGTCGAGAGTAGCGGATACCATAGGAAGGACGAGCGGCTGATGGAATTATCGGCTCTGCGGAGAACGATGAGGGCTGCACCGGGAAATAACTCGAAGGGGAAGGAGATGCCAAGCCAGATTGCATATCTGGCGGTTCCCACATGCTCGAGAGGTCTGTCGTGCCACGCATGTGACTGGATTGAATACGTCCATATTCCTGGCCGTTCGTGCTTTCGTAGTCGTCAAACTCTTGCTCATTGTATTGCTGGGTTGCTCGGGAGGCTGCAGCCGATTGCGATCTGTTGCTTTTGGGCGTTCGGGCCAAGGCGCCGTACGTCTTGCGACGTTGCTCCGTTGCCCGCGGAGGGCCCAACATTCCTGTTCCTGCAGTCGTCTCTCGGCGAGCAGACGCTCCTCTTGAGTTCTGTAGAGATGCGATGGTCGCGCGTCGTGCGGTTCCACGCGTGGATTCCGGTGTCGTGTGTGAAAAGCGAGCTTCCGCTGAGCAAACAGTGCAGATGCGCACCTTTTGACGTCCAATCACGGGGATATCAAGCTGCCAATCGTCACTGCAATGCTTACACACGCACTCGCTGCATCGTCGACACATATGCCGCTTGGAAAAGGCCGAGAACCCGCGGTAGCAGTAATGACACGCGCGGTTCTGCATCTTCTCGCGGTTGATTTCAAGATCTCCCAGCAGCGGCGACGAGCTCAGGCGCTGCTGCTGCAGACATCGGTCGACAGCACCAAGTGCCGCGACACGCTGCGTCAGGAAATTGGTCTGCAGAATGTCAGGGAAATGGCCCTTAAGGTCCATTTCCAGCGTGTACGTGACTTCCAATACGCCAGGCTTGCTGGACTCGACTGCGACCAGGCCGCATCTGTACAAACTGGCGCGCACGATGCCGTGCGACTTGTGGAATGACGGGCAGCAGGGCAGCTTGATGGAGTGCATGCTGCGCACCCACCCACGTCGTCCGATGGGATCGCGGAACTCTTTCTGGCATTCTAAAAAGCAAAGATCGCGGTTGTGGAACAGCTTGGACGGTCCTTGCAGAAGACACCACTTGATGCCGACATAGCGACGCGGGTGGTCGCCCGAGGGCTGCACGAGCGCGTACAGCGTGGCCATGTCCAGGATGTCCGGGTTGAACAGTAGACCATGTTCCGCGAGCTCTCGTTTCGAGTCCATCTTGAACAGCAGCGCAAATTCCTCGATGCTGGCGTTCACGTCCACGGTGCCGCGCATGCAGCATGCGTCCTTGGTCTCGCTAGTGCCGCGCTGCATGTTCACACCCTTGACACTGCCTGCGGGTGTCCAGACGACCTCGGACGGGCGTTCAGCTTCGCCCTCGGGTGGTACATCGCTGTCCAAGCGGACTCTTGCAGGCGCTGAGCGCGGGTTGAGCGAGTCGCGCGCCAGATGCGTGGCGGTCTCCTGCGCCAGGCGCACCAGATAGCTCTTCATGCGCTGGTCTAGCTCTGGACAGCGGAAGAGGCCGCCTGTGCTACGCGCATGGCGCGCCGCAGCGGTCGCAGGTGTGAGCCGCGTGCCATGCAGCCGGCTGTCGCTGATGGCTCCGTGGGGCGAGTGGGGCGTGGGTGGCGCCATTCGCCGTCGGGGTACTGCCGGTTGTCAGTGGGAATGCTGAATAGAAGCCTCGCTCTCCCTATTGCAGCACGTACTGTTAATTCTCTTAAAACGAATATTTGAGGTGGTAAAGTACAGTTGCAATTTTTCTAAAGACAAGGAAGGTTAACGGTTCTCTCTCTCTGGCTTTGTCGTCTATGTGCGAGATCTCCGACCACGCCTTTCGTTCTGCTCTCATCGCGTTCAGAAAAACGCCAGGCTATGAGCTCGTCAGCTTCGGTGATCACTCTGCGATAGAGATGATACAAAGACAAACCTGCCACGTACAGTAGCATCCAGTATATGAAAATACTTGCATGAATGCCGGGTACTGTAAGCGGTCACAAAGAGAGAAGCGACTTTACCTCGTACATGGTACTGTAGATACAAGAGCTGCCGAGTCGATGGGCCCGCGTCATTCGACAAATCAGACCAGAATGGAAATTGTTTCCAAGGGACGAATGCGATCACTTCCCACTCTGTGGATGCAAACGCCTTTCGACACGCTTGGGATTTGAAGCAGCACATCCGGCTTTGCCTTGGTGCTGTGTGGCTTTTGGTGAACCCACCCAGCTCCAGGCACACACACCAGCGCTGTGTCTGTCACGCAAGAGCCAGTCGAGCGTCCAACCGTAATGACCTCTCATATAGTTAGCATTTTACTAGATTGAGATTAAATTTATTCAGAAAGGTATTTGTGGAAACAGGATTATCTCGACAGAAGAGTGAATGTCTGTGTCTTCCCTGAAACCAGCTGGCGCTCTGATATGATGACCGAGTGAGCCCACGAAGAGGTACAAAACCGGTATACTGTACAGTACTACAGTACAGTCGTTGAAGACGAATGCTGCAGTATTGATTGCACTGGATACTGTAAATCCATGGACAATCTCTTTTCTGAGAACAAAATCGCACAACAGCTCACGTTTCCCGTGTACTGAAGTTTGAGTTGCACCCAACGCACCCAGAATGCTGTGGATGGCGAATTGGCTAGATTTTACGAACTTTTACGAGGACTCTACGGTATCTTCTCAAACCGACGTCGAAGCTCATTGAGGGCGATGATGAGGCCTCAAGGATGATCGACTTCACTCTCCAAGAGCCACTTCATCAATACCAGCAACAACAGCTCATACATCTACTGCACAGGCTGTTGCATAAGCATCAACCAGCTATATATTTATAGCCAATGGTATACCGCTCAAACCATTTACAGCCAATCATGTGCTCGTATCGTTTTGGCGCGAAGACGAGGACGAGCGTCCAAAAGGCAAATATGGACTGGCCGATGGAGCGCGAGCGGCTGCTGCAGACCATCAGCAGGCAGCAAGAAGATGCCGAGCGGCTGGCCAAACGATTTAAGAAGCTGCAGAAGACGCTGGTGGAGCAACAGAAGCTGCTGGATCGGTACCAGAGAGCGCTCATTGCAAGCGGCTGTATGTCAACGGAACTCGCGTCTAATACGCCAACACCAGAGGAGCGAGCAGTAATCGCATCATTACCGGCGTCTGTGCCGCTCAAACACAATTCAAAGCCAAGAGATGAGACAGACCGAACAAAGAGACACGATGTCGAGCCTGTGCGTGGCCTGAAGTGTTCGCAGAGGTCGTTGCAACCACCGGTCGTTGCAAAGCCGATGATGACACACCGAACGCATGAGAGTGACTCTGAAGAGGCAGTAGAAGCTTCGATCGCCATAAAGAACGAGAGCATTATTCACAAGATTCATGCACGGAAGCATGATCCGGCCTGGATCTCCACGCGCAAAGCCCCTGATTTCATCAAGGAGCCGCCCAGCAGCCCAACTGAGACGGATTCGACCACGCTCAAGCGCAAACGACCAACCACAGCCTCGACGTGGGCCCAGGAGAAAGAGAGGATGCGCGTAGCCGGGATTGCAGCTTTGAGGCCAAACACTGCTTTGTCTGACGCCAAGCCCAAGCCATCAAGCTCTAGGGAGAAGAACAAAAAACAGGAAGAGAACAAGGAGAACGCCTACCAGTACGTCGAAGTCGTGCGCAACCGTGAAGCCCGCGCTGCTCTGTCAGGCCACGACTGTGTTGAGTGTCGCAAATACTACGAAGCGCTCGGTGGTCTTGGCGATGCGGCATTGCAGAAGTCCAAATGTTCGCGGCATCGAGCCCGATTCGTTCCGTACGACACTCCGGACGGCTTTTGGAACCTCAGCTTCCCAGATTCGTTATGATGAGAGCTCTAATGATGCATGTTCCTAATGGGAACAGATGGACATGGTTTGCGTATCGAATAAGCATTAGGAGGATTTGAGCTCGTAGAATGTTTTACTGGCGATCTCTATCTTGAAATCCGAATTAGAAGGTATATCCTAAAGTACCCACCGAGCACATATCACAAACAGGTCAAAGCAACCGCTAAAGATGTTATGCACACGTTAGGGCCCCTGATCTGACCATGGAAGTCATGCCATCAAATTAGTTTTATTACTCATGCATCTGGTGTGGCTATATTGAGATGGATACCAAGCCGTACTAAACGCCATTCTAGGAATTGAGAATGCAAGAGGAAGGATGATTCAGTTCGTCTGCTTGGAAGCATCCTCAACCCCCGTAAAGTTCAACTGAGTACTCCACTACAGTATTGCAATTCCGACAAAACTGGGGCTGCTTAGCTTGAAGTTCCTGTTTAAGGTGACCGAAGCAATCAAGCAAAGGTCACGATGGTGATTGCGCATCTCCAAACTACCAAATTTCAACATAAAGAATAACGCTCCGCTATGACTTCGTATTCATGGTACTGATACTATTAAGATTATATGGGCCGCGTTCGCTTCGGAGAACCAAGCGATGCAGCAAAATAAAGCGAATGAAGAAAGGATGGGGCGGAAGTGCCCTTGTCTATGCCCAAAGGGACGGCTACTTGAATGGAAATGAGAGCGGATGTGAGCTTTCTAGCTAAATGCCGTCTCACACTCGTTGGTAAATAATTGCCCGCGTTCGCGTGGACTCCAAAATGGCTTGGCAGGGTCTTCTTGCTTCTTCTCTCATCCTCACGTGATGGACTTCAGCTTTTCATAGGCTGAATTAATGATTCCCCACGAAAGTAGTGATCGGATAAAGTTCATATGCACACCACGATACAGTCTCCACCAGTTGTGGCCTCGTTCTTGGTACGTGAGGTATAACGCTTCACCAACACCGATAAATCGCTCGCCATATATACTCTGCATTCGAGTTCTCGCCACTAGTTCAGGCCAAACACAACATACAAATATCAGTATAGGTCTCCAAAATGCACACGTGTACTCTATCGCCACAAACTTACCATTGAGAGGAAAGCAGATCGTGCTGATAACTGCGCCGAGCATCGCGCCACAAATGAAATCATTCGTCATAATTGCGATTCCAGACACACCACGCGGAAAGCTTTCGCGTAGTGGCTCGCGCAAACCGAAGAACAGCACGTTTGCGGGGCCGTTGCGCAAGAGGATCGCTGATAGCCCTCTATAGTGCTCATGCAGACCGTACTTGTTGATGTGCACCAGTGCATCGTAAGCGCCAGTGATCTCGGCGTTAAACTTGGGCGTCTGCAGCAGTGTTTGCGAGCGCTAAGAGAGCAACAAGTCGTTAGCTTGTGCGCAAAGGTCTTGTTCGGTGAGAAACACAACAACTAACCTCAAACGGCGTGAGAATAGCTTCCGTGGTGCCCGATAACATGGCAGCCGAGAGGTGGACGAGCTTGTGATTGCCAAAGCGTTCCACCATCAGCTGATCATACCACTTGTACAGACCAAACATGATGGATTTGGACACTGCAGCCGACAAAAGCGGCGGCTTGACGCCTCGATAGAGCATCGATAGCCCTTCGCTCTGCACGTTCTGGTACGCTTGGAGCGTATTCAGGCCCAGCAACTGACACATAGCAATCGCACGTCCACTCCGTTAGAGACACGGTAACACTTTCGCTTAACAGCATAGAGCTGCGCACATGAGCAAGTGATAGTCTCCTTGCAAAGTCCATACCTGCTGTCGGAACATGACTTTGTTGAGAGGGAAGGTCACCACAATGTTGATCGCAGCTGCCGTGCCTCCACACATGAACTCGCGCGCGTGCGGACTGTGGTGCAGCCAGCCGCGTACCTCTCCCAGCGGCTGGCTGAGCGTGTCCTCCTCTGTCGCTGACGCATGGTTGCTGCGGCCTTCTTCCAACAGGACCCCCATGGCTTGTGAAAGCTGCTTGGCCGCTCGTGAGGAACTCTGCAGTTTCTTGAATGGAGGTTGACGCACGAGCCACAGCAAATGATGGTCAGATTGGTAATTCTGTCAAACATGTGCAAGCGCCGATTGCTGCCAAAAAAAGTCAACAGCAGAATACGCACAAAAAAAAGACATACACTTCATGTGGACTCAGAATTGTTTGCGTAGAGACTCAGATCTTATTTTCCCCCAACCACATTCACAAGACACCATGGACATGGCGAGTGAGACCAAGCGCCTGGAAGCCAACCAGAGCGAGCTACGTCTGCATCAACAGACGCTGCAGACCAGTGTGATCGCCAAGAGAGAGCGAGTGAATGCATTAAGGGACGCCGTGCGCGAGTGCAAGGCGCTGCTGAAAGACAAGGAGGAGCGTGCACGACTACAACACTGAGCAGGACGTGGTGATGACAGAGATTTCTCCATGAGCCTCTCGATTCGTTCGTTGGAGCGAGAGACGTTGGTGAATAAGTGGCAACACAATACCCCAGGTGAAGTTCAAAGAGCACGGTAAAAGGGCGTTTATTCACATACAATACGGCATTCCTTGTTCCAAAGACACAAGTCACAATTATCCGCCATCAAAATATCCTGCAAAAAAAATGGCACAGGCAAAAGGTGTTTTCGTTTCGGGTCGACCAAAGAGGCTGCCGTAGTTCTCACGTGTTTCCTCCTAATAATGTCGCTCAGCCTTGCTCAGTATTAACGAAGTTAATACTGAGCACTTATTAGCAGTCGTGCTTCCTGCCTACTATGCTGAGCTGCTTGCCTTCTCCGTTTATAGAACAGTTGTCTGAATTACATGGATCCCGCCATGGCTGTTCCTTTGCTTATATCAGCAGCCATGGCCGTGTAGGCAGCATTAGATGCTGGGGGCATGTGCTACAATTAAAAATACACATGAGCAAAGAGCATCAGCTGTATCCAGCCCAGGTGAAGTTCAAAAGAGCACGGTAAAAGGGCGTTTCCTATACCTGATACGCACGTTGAGAAGCGTAGCGTCGGTTCATGGCTTCAACATCGTCAGGTCGCGTAAAATCGAGAGGTGCCTGGTGCTGCTGCTGGTGTCCATGTTGCTGTCCCTGGTACGATTGCGCACCGTAATGTTGCTGGTATGCGGCATGCTGCTGCTGCTGTCCATAGTTAGCGTATCCAGCCGCATAGCCACCGTACCCAGCAGCCTGCTGCTGGTACTGCTGCGGGTAGTAACTTGCACCACCGTACTGGGCGTAGTAGTTCTGGTAGCCCGGTTGCTGATAGGAACCGTATCCTTGTTGATAGTATGCAGTGGCATTGCCCGAAGACGCCAAAGCACGAGCAGCAGCTGATCGGCCCCATGCGCAACGGATCTTAACGCCACCAACGACAGCACCATTCATCTGCGTAATAGCCACTTCAGCAGCATCCTTCGTGGTGTACTGCACGAAACCACATCCTCGTCCGGGAGGAACCTTGACAGACACGATCTGCAAAGCCATCGCGTTAGGATCTACAGCCAATTCCCTGGTTTCCACTAGCAAGTAACTTACATCACCGATAACTGCAAAGCGTGCGCGAAGGTCTTCGTCTGTAGTCGAGGCATCCAAGCCGCCGACAAACACGGTCGTATTAGCACCTTCCTCTTCAGTTTGGCCAGTACCGGGGTATTGAACTTGGCCCATTGCAACCCGAGGTTTGCCATTTCGGTCAGTGGCAACACTCACGCGCATGGGACGCGAGGAACAATAAACTCCATTCATGGTTTGCAACGCCTAAACATCCACATTAAAATGCACGATTAACTCCTTTAACGAGCAAACCAAACAGGTAGAAATTGCGCGATCTTGCCTGGTCAGCTTCCTCCTTTACACCGAAACGGACGAAGCCGAAGCCCTTGGACGTTCGTGTCAGAGGATCAATGACGACCTGAAGAGAGCATGAGGCAGTTAGCAAATTTTACCACCCTCCTTCCATTACAGTAAACAGCTGCGTACTTTAGCACCACGAACACTAGAGAAGCGCGTGGAAAACGTGCTTAGCAGCAACTCATCCGTGACATCCGGGGCCAGATCGCCCACAAAGACCGAGTGATCCTCGGTAGAATCAATGCGACGACCTCCGGCGCCCCAGTTCATGCGGAAACGGTGCGGTGTATTGGCTATGCGAGCAAGCCAGTCGAGTAATATCAGCCCATATAACCGAGCATAACGCATGTAATCGTGCTTGTACTTACGGATGAGCTGGCCGTTAAAGGTCTCCAGAACGTTCTGTGCGCCTCGCTGTGTCTGGAATTCCAGAAAGCCGTACCCGGCCGGGTAGCCCGTGACCTTGTCGCGAATCAGCTTCACCACAGGCTGCTCATCTGCAAACACACATAGCATCAAATGATACACACGCCTCGTTCAGTATCATGTTGGATCCCTTGAGCCCCCCGAAAAGCAACGGCCAGCAGCCGCTCTGCTTCAAGCCGCGATCCATGGAGCCTGAAGCACAGCCGGAGCACGTACCCATGGAGGCGAAAAGCGAGCCAATGAAGGCCTCGTCCCAGTGCATCTGGATGTCTCCGATCCACAGCGTCTTGCAGTCCGCGTCCATTGGGCCTCGAGGGGGTCAGGTCCGCTGCACCCGAACGCGAGCTTTTCTTTTTTTCCCCTTTGGCTTTGCTTTCCTTTGAGTGCTATCCCAGTACTACCGATCCGATACCGGTATCTCGCCTCAAGGTAGCTTCAAAGCCACCACTTTAACAACCTTGAAGTTTTCTCTTGCCTGTTTTCCAATAGTACCGTAAGGCAGGAATTGAATGACATTTCTTATGTCAAAGTTGCTAAACCCAGGGTAAAAAGTCAAACGAGTGGCGGTTGAACCGTTTCGGCCACGACGCAGACCTAAATATGGCTCATCGCGGTCTAAATGAGACCCATCTGAGCCATCATTCGCGCTCCTCAACGACCGAGCAACAGCTGCAGGCTGTGTCAGGTGCCATAGTGGCTGGTCGGCAAGCTAGTGTTCCCGCTGGCCAAACAAATGCTCGCACCTTCGTATCGCACCAGCATGGACGGCGCCATGATCCACGGCGGCATCGGCGGCCGTCGCTCCTCCATTGGAGTACCATTGTCGACGCTCATCTTCCCACGGTCGGCTTCCGACAGGAACGAGTCGAATAAGCTGGCACGCGCCATGGAGGAGAAGTACGGCTTCCATTTCTTCACCAACACGTTCTGTCGCAACCCACTCGTTGAGTTGGATTACCTGGCGTACTACACCGAGACTAACATCGTTCCAGCCTGCTATGCTGGCCTGATGTGCTGGTGCATCTGGGCGCTCTTGGCCATCCAAGACATCGTGAACCTCATGTCAGGAGACGACGACATCCGCCGTGTAGCCACGCTGCATCTACTGCTCTCGATCGTCGTGTTTGTGCCGGTGCCAGTGCTCATCGCCTGTTGCAAGTTGGATCGGTGCCGAGGCTATGAGCAGATCTTTCTCTGCGCAATCGTGCATTGCTTCGCGATCGCGATTATCGCTGATGGCGCGATCTCCTGTGTGCCGGCCTATCGGTCGTACTTGCTCAAGGACATGGAACGCATGCTAGACTACATGGCCTTCGATCCGTACTCAGCAGACCACGACAAGTCGTATTCGCTTGATGGTGATACTGTGTGGTGGGACTATGAAGATTTCGAAGGCACGGGGCGATCCATTATCGTTCGGTACCTTGAGTTCGGTGAGTGATTGCATCGGTGCCGTGTAGTGTTCGCATACTTACGTTGCGTTTGTGTGTGTGAATCAGTCATTTTACCGATTGTGCAACTGAATATCAACCTCGTGCGGCCACTAATAGTGCTCGTCGTTGCACCAATGTTCAAGCTCGACCCGTTCCACTACATTTTCACGGCATTCACCGTGAATTTGAGCTTCACTGTGCTTGTATCAGTGTTTTACCCGCAGACCAAGTCAACTTTCTACATCGCCAACAAATTCCTGCTCATCTTTTGTCTCGTAGGCGTGTCGTTCGTTATGATCTTTCGTGTGCGGCAGACGGACCGATTTCTTCGCCTGAACTTCCTACACGCAAAGACCGTGGAAGAGCGAGCTCGAGCCTCCCACATTCAGAAGGAGTTTATAATCAACGAAAACAAGTCGCTGAAGAAAATGCTTGAAGAACGCTCGCAAAACTCGGCAGGACCGTTGGATTTTGATTCCCCAATGGCCAAAGTGCTCATGGATCTCAAGAGTCTCCAGCGGACAGCATCGCTGACCCCCGAACTGCGAGAAAATCTAGACGGTATCGTTCTGCTGTTGTCCAAGAAAGGCCATAACCTGTTTGCTCCTGATATCCATGAGCAACTCAAGCAAAAGCGTGGAGGTGATTTGGACCTTGACACAAAGAGCTGGGCTGCGACAGTGTTGGCCAACAAGTCGTACTCACGCAATCGACGTGGCTCGGCCGCGTTCAAAAACGCGCATAGTGACGGCTCAGGAAGTGGCAGTGTATCAAGTCCACACTCGTTGGCGCCAGTGAACAGTGACCGGTACATGGAAGCGCAACTGCATCCTGATGTCATCGCTCCTACCGACGAGCTACTTAATACTGTCGGTGAAATGATGGAGTGCGACGGCTGGAGCGTCGACACCTACGAGTACGTGATTTGGGATTTGCGATTCATCATGTTAAGACTGCATTGACATTTGCTGTTTGTCCAGTGTTGCCAACTTGACTGAGAACAAACCTATTTCGTTCATCACATACATTGTATTTGAACAGCACAATTTGTTCGAGCTGTGTGCCGTCAACAAGAATATCCTCGCTAACTTCCTTTATTTTCTTGACATCGGATATCTCCGCAACCCATACGTACGTATTCCCTTTACGTGTGTTTGATCAAGTCTAATTTGCACGCATTTGTGTTATTTGAACCAGCATAACAATGTACATGCTGCTGACGTCGTGAGCTCAGTGGAGTACCTCATCTCAGTCATGGACAATGGTTACATCCAGGATATTCTCAACTACCAAGAGGTGTTTGCCATTATCATCGCTGCCGCAATTCACGATTTCCGGCACCCTGGCAAAACAAACAATTTTATGGTGAAAAGCAGCAGCAATCTCGCAATCGAATACAGTGACTCATCGGTGCTCGAACGCATGCATCTTTCCGAGGCGTTCTTCCTGGCCCGAGATCCATCCCTAAACATCTTTGCAGGGATGGCTCCGTCGCAGGCCATCGAAGTGCGCAAGGCGATCATTGAAATGGTACTATCTACGGATCTAAGCGTGCACTTGCAACTCGTGGGAAGCCTGAAAACAGCGCTGATTTCGCAAGAGACGTCGGATATTGTGCACTCTCCTATGCTGGTCATGAAAATTGTGATCAAGTGCGCAGACTTGGGTCATTCGTCCAAGGCCACAAAGCTGCATGCCCGCTGGTCAGATTTGATCATTGAAGAGTTTTTCCTACAAGGAGACGAAGAGCAATCGCTTGGGATGGACATCTCGCCGTTCATGAACCGCAACAGTGAGAACAGCGCCAAGAATCAGGTCGGGTTCTTTGAGTTCATCATCCTGCCATTCTTTGAGGTCGTGGCCGAGGTCGTGTTCCGACCAGAGTTTAAGACGATCCTAGACCAGGCGCATCAAAACTACAAGCTATGGAAAAAGGCTGAAGCTCTGCAATTGAACTCTGTGAAGGATATCTTGGACCAGATTTTTGACATGGAAGGAAGCAACCCTGTGACGTCAAGCACTCCAAATGGTCATTGATTTATGCACGCTTTAGCCTAGAACCACAGCTAAGAAGAAGGTCAGACGCGTGGATATGTTCTTTGATTCGGCTTGAGCCCAAGCCAGAACTTGCGAGTGTCTCCATTGGATTCCAGCAATGCCCCGAGCACGTAAATACACGACACCAGATGCCCAAAGCACGCGATTGCGACTATCGACGTCCATGGCGATCCCTTGGCCATCCAAGCTGGCATAAAACCGAGCCATACGGAGCCTTGATGGTGTTGTCGAGCAGTCTCGCGCGCATAGATCCAGCCAGCGACGGCCACGAAGCCAGTGAGATTGTTCGCTGCAGCCGCAGGCGATATGAACACTGATATCAAAAGCCCTTCGGCTCGTTGCCTGGTTGTCGCTATCAGTATCGGAAGGATGGCGAATGCGTCAGCATTGGCTGCTGTATCATCTGTGAGCAAGCCAATAAATGCGCTCAAGTCCACAAGCAGCAACAGGACCAACGCAAGAGCCGTGAAGATCCATGCCAGTCGAGCCCCATGAACTGAAGCTGAAGATACGCTCACTACTGGGCTATCAAACACAGAGCCCGAGTGCGAGCCAAGCGATTGACTGCCATTTGTCGCCTCGTGGCCACGCGACGAGAGGAATCCGTCATCCTCGCTGTCTTCCTCGCTGCTGCTGACCGCTCGGATGATCATGATCCGGAATAATTGATGTGTCACACACCAAAGGTTGTTTGGATACACAGTATAAATAGTCTGGTCATCGAATGAAAAGGTTGGATTCATCTATTTAAAATACTGGCGATTCGAAGTTCGTATTTACTGTGTGCGAGCGACCAGCTCAAGTTCGAGTTGACACGCATAAACGCAACGCCAGTGGGAAGATGAACCTGATCGCGCCGGCACCCAATGGCTCGTTCTACGATCTGGACGCTGCGTCCAACAGCCATGCCTGCAGTGATATCCGCCGCGCACTCGACGTGATCGGCGACGGCCGCTCCACCGTCGTGCTGGACGTGCCCACGCAGCAGATGCTGCTGCCGTTCTCGACCATGTTCCAGTTCGAGCGGATCAAACGGCCGTACCACTTCGGCCATGTACTGCTGCTGCTATACACGCCATTCGGTCTGGTGCTACTGTTCATCCGCACGTTTCTGGCGTTTTTCCTGGCTGCGCTACTGCCGCGCGTGTTCTCCACAGTCCAGCTTGAGCGCATGGGTCTGTACTCGCTCTTCGCTGCGCTCTCGGGAACCATCGTGCGCGTTCAAGACGGGCATTTGCTGGACAAGACGTGCGACATCATGGTGGCCAACCACATCAGTGAGTTTGATGCCGTGGCGCTGCGGAAGCTCATGCCGGCGTACGTCTTGGGCTACGATTTTTACAAGAAGATGCTGTTCTTCCGCCTTCTCGGCGATGCCATCGGCCTCATTTACGTTCCCTACACATCGCGCAATCAAGGCGGCGCGGAAGGGCGAGATCAAGTGCGCGAGATCATCATGCAGAAGCTCTCGCATAAGGACAAACCGCTGGCTGCGTTCCCAGAGGGCGGACTCACGAATGGACGCAAGGGTTTGCTGCAGTACCACAAGTTTCTCTTCTCGCTGGGAAAGACGATCCAGCCGCTTGCCATTCAGGCCACGGACGGACCTTTCGTAAGCATCTATCTTTCACTGCCTTGTGATGCGCCAATGGGACTGACTCGTTTTCTATTGCTAGCCTGTCAACATCAACGACGAGACCAGCACGTTCTTGGCGAACGTGGCCTGGTACTTATTCATGCCGTGGCATGTCTACACTATCAAGGTGCTGCCTGTGGTTAGCTCAACGCCAGGCGAAGACCCACTCAACTGTGCGCAGCGTGTCATGCGCTCGACGGCCAGTGCTTTGCATCAACAGGCCACGCCGTTCCTTTACCGCGACAAGATCTCTTACACCAGATACATGACTCGGGAGATTAACAAGCAGAAGAAGTAAACGAGCGCCAAGAGTGCACTAAAGTAGCTGTGATGACAAATTGTTGTCTTTTATATGCGGCGCTGGCGCGGTTTGCACGAAATGCTCCTTGGACAAAATAATGGAGCGATTCCCGCAGCCGATCTGGCGCTTCAAAATCCAGACTATATTATTCATAGTTTGGTCAGGGAAATGTGAACCATTTTTCCAGATTGGCCTTTGCAGATTCGCGATCTGTGAGCAGGGATGGATTCGGTTGGGAATTATTTTGGCATCTGCCTGCCAAAAACCTGGTTCAAAAGGGAATAAAGCTCGCAATTCCCGCATCTGTGGTTCATCAGTAAACTGTATTCATACCGGTACAAAACCGGTAGCTGATCTATGGCTTGTACCAAAAGGAAACAATCGACGGAAAGCGGAGAGGAATTAAATTAAATAATTGGGTTATTCCTTTTTTGGGTGGGTCTAATTGGATGTCCAAAGAGGTTTGTTTACCGGTATAGAACCGGTTTTTAAGTGGGCTGAGTTTGTCGTCAGTTCATGCAGATTCTGCAAGAGGCAGTTGGCGTCCTAGCGAGAAAAAGGTGAATAAAGAGTCACACATGCATAATGTCAAAACCTTAAATGTACCGATTCATTCTCCAAGAAGCCTTCAACAACAGCAAGATCAACCGCAGCATATCCGCCAATGCAGACTCTCTCAATCGATGCTGTCGACCA
>JAADVW010000775.1:0-15872 GCA_023335875.1 Elongisporangium prolatum
CGGATCAGTGGAAGAAATTGTGCTCTCATTTTCTCCAGATTTGGTTCCTTTCACAAGGTCAGTTGCTATTTTGTTGCTTTTTCTCGCGAGTGTTGATTTTAACTAATGTTGCGTTTGTACTCTGGTTGCTTTATAGCAAAGCCCTTTATGCTACGGACGAATTTTACGGCATCATGAACAAGTGTGATGCATAGACAGCTGATATGCAATGGCTTTGCCGAGACTGGAAAGAAGACGAGGAGTCTGCAGTTGAGCTCTTTGCGAGTGAAATGACTTCTTCAGGATTCAGTGATTCGAATGCAAGCCAAGCGATAGCGAAGTGTGCTGAAGATATCCTAGCCAAGTTCGAGACGGCTGCGTTTGGAACTATGTTTATCCTTCCTTCTCAACGGACATCTGTCACCTTTACCGAAATCGTTGGGGGCATTGCTCGATCTCGCATGCTCAATGATTCAATATTAGATGCTTGTATTCAATCAATTTGCGATAGCGCGGAAGCTTGCTTTTGTGTAAGCTCGCTCGTATTTCAAGCTGGATTCCCATCTCCTTCGGTCATGCCAGGTATCGAGCCTAGTGATCAGAATTATGTCAAGATATCAAGATGTTGAGTATTTTGTGATGCCGGTGCATATTGAGCCGATTCATTGGGCTGTTATTATTGCCAGTTTGAACTATCCATCGCATATTGAAGCAATTTTCTATGAGCCTTATGGAAATGGCGAGTACGAAGGTTTCCTTCTCAGTAGATGGGATGATCACGTTCTCCCTTACCTCAAGAAATGGCATGCATCATCTGAAGAAAGTGGTGTGTTTCCGAGTGTTAAAATTTCCTACGTGAAGACGCCGAAACAAAATCATGGGCCAAGCTGCGGAGTAATGGTGTTGGGTCAAGTTTATTCTTATCTCAAAGAAACCTTTCAATTCCGTGCTCGCGATTCATTATCGATGATATCCGAATCATGCGCCTGCGAATACTTTGGATGCTACTTTGCGAGAGAACTGAGCGACCACCCGCTACGGATAGTACTGGGCAGATCACCGCCATTCACAAAGAGCTAGCGCAACATTTTGCCTCGAAAAGCAACATTAAGCTATGGAGCTTAGAACAGAAGTCATCCATAACCATACTATAAATCTCCGTTTCATCTTACCTCCGTGCTTAGTCGTCGTTGAGTGCTTGATAACATTGCTCCAAGAGAGTGTTGAATCCGGGAGTGTATTGCCCAATAGGTCGTTGCGTTGCTCCGCCGATTTCCAATACGCTTGCTTTAGCTTCGTCAATCTGATGAAAAAGATTCTCGTTTGCGACGATCAGTTCGTCAAACACTTTCGCCATTCGTCGGACTTTGGTTTCCATTCGAATGAGCTCGTTTAAGCGAGCTTGAACAAACTGTGGTGAGAGCGCTTTCGTTGCACTTGAGCGATGCTGATAGCCACCACAGACGCAGCGATGTGGGCGATCTTGCTCCATCTTCAGCGCCTCTTTTGAATCGTCGTTCAAAATCACAAGGGCCACTGGATGCGGGACTGTTGATGTCCCGTATGTCCCTAGTCGTTGCATCATCCCTCGTTTTAGCACGTTATATTCGATTACGAGCACGTAACCTACATGAAACATTTCCAGCAGCGGCATCTCCAAGGTAAACTACTAGAAAACTACGATCGTTTTTGTTTAATTATTCTGTTGCTTTTGAAATAATGTTGCTTTGTTAAGTGATAAATATTAGTTATGCAAAATAGTGTTGCTTTCGGCCCAAAAAAGTGTTGCTTTCGGCTGTCGTGTTGTCGTTGTAATGTTGAGTCTGGTGCCATATGCCCATTCCATGTGTTTTATCACATAGGCACTCGCCTTTCTCAAATTGTGTTTTTTAGCCAAAACTGCACCGAGTGCCTCGAATCTCTATAATATAAAATGAAAAGCTCTTCAAAAAGAACAACATAAATTAGCATTATCCGCATCAACAGTAGTTCCTTTACAAAGACTGCATCATGAAACTAGCCGGATACGTCGCGATTGCAGATTGAATACTCGTCAACATCCTGCGCAGCAACTGTCGATCGGGAGCGAAGCTGGATGCATGTGGCCAAACTTCTCGCCCTCAGCCATATTCATCTTGTCCGCCACCAAACTGCTCATCTTCTCGTGGAACAACGGCAGCTTTGTGAAGAATTTCTCGTTCTGCTCCTTGCTAGCATGGTGCGGATACATGTGGAACTTGGCCATCAAGAAGCGCTTCATGATCACGGACTTCTTTCCATTGGCATCTACATGCTCACTCAGCACGACACTACAGAGGCGTTAGTACCAGATAGTTATGTTTGCATGCCCAATGAACAGAGACTTACCCGCTGGTGACATCCTTGCGGATGCGATCATTGTGAAGATACGGGTGCAGGTCGTCCTTGTCGATGTAGTCGATGGCCATGACGCAAACGTTGTCCTTGTACCGGTTGTACATGATGGAGTTCGATTCAATGTCCGGCATATTGTCCAGCGCTTCGTCGTTCCACTTCATGCTAGAGACCACACGTTGGTGCATGAAATTGCACTTGATCTGGTCATACGACTCGCGCAAGGTCATGCAGCCCATGGCGTTGATCATGGCTTCATCTTTACCAGCGATCTGGTCGTGAATGGCTTTGGCCACATCCATGACTTCCACGCCGTCGTACTTGGTAATGGCGAAGTTCACGCAGTAGTTCTTGCCAAACTTCTCAAACATGTCAGAGTACTGGTACGGCTGCTCCACGTTCAGTCCTTCGGCTTTGCCTTCAATGTACCGGAACGTCATGTCTAGCTTCTCATCACGTAGCGACATGATTGTGCGTCTTCGGTCGTCGAAATCCCGACCAAGATGGATATAGCTCTCGATTGGTGTGGCCAGCGCCATCCGCTGCAGCAAATAGAGAAAACAGGATTAGTCAGTATCGTTCATCACGCCAATGAATCATCCAACTTGACTGCGTACCACGTCGCTCACAGGCGCAAAGGACAGCATGGCCTTGAGGTTCTGGAGATAGACCTGCTGCTGCGAAACCAGCTCGCTGAGCACCGTATTGTCCTGCGATTTGGCCGTTGATGCGGCGGTTTCTCGGCCACGACGCTTGGTCTTGACTCCGGCGCGCTGCGGCTTCTGCGACTTGGCACGGGAAACCAGATAGTCGTATTGCGCTTCTAGGTACTTGGCCTCCTTCTGTAGCAGATCAAAATCATTCTGACCATAGCACAACAGCCACGATCAGCACTCGGACGTCAATAGAGGCAACTCCAGCAGTCGAGTTGGTACCTTGTGGGGTGCGGCCTCCTCTTCCGGCTGCTCAAAGCGCTTGGACTCTTCAGCAGCGGACGCTTCTTCAACGAGGTCGTCATCATCTGCGTCGTCCTCAGTCGTCAAGTCAACAGACTCGTGCTGCTGGATGGACGAGGGGGTCGCGGGCATCGGGACGACATCCTGGCCCGGCAACAACTCCTCTGAGGTCAGAAACTGGTTCATCATGTAGGCATACGGACAATCCGCCACGCTGTCCAGACCCCCCTGGCCAGACATCGTATCATCGCTGGGGGAGTACATGGAACAGGGCGATGCCAGTAGATCGCACTTCTCAGCCCACTCCACTGTGCTCTCTAGTTGTTTCTGAGACAGCTCCATGTCCATCTCCGAGAGGAAGTGCTCGCCCTGCATGAGCAGGTCGTTGATCATGGCGTCTTCGTCCGCTAGATGGTTGGCGCTTGCGGTTTGGGCCGCTTGTTCCGTCTCGGTCATAAAAAAAGAGGACGGGGACGCAGGGAAAGCGGCTGCGCTGTGGTTTTCGTCATGCTCGGCCAAGTGAAGCAAGTCGTACTCCATCATAAGGTCTTCTGGTAGGGCGGCAGACATGGTCCTCCTTCGCGGTGGTGGCCTTGGAAATGGGCCGCTTGACGCGCCCGCCGTTCGTTCTCGAACAAACTGGGGCAGAGGACGAGAAGAGCTGGCGACCGTTTCCCTAACCCTGAAAATTGATAAAGATTAGAAAAACAAGCTTCATTCGGTAATTTATCGTGAACTTTAACTTCGACTACTCGATAAAGTGAACTTGTGAACTGGGTTCACAATGGTTGCCCTGTTTACCCGAAACTTAAGTGGGAAGCAGTGGTAACAATAGCAGAGCTTTGTTGAAGCATGACCTTCACTCGTGTGCATAATCACTGGCCGCAACCACTCCCTCCTGATTTATTTGATTTAACTGGTTAAAATGGCCATGGATGAGCCAATCAGAACTGTGATTACCACTACGCACGTCAGGCCACAAAAGAACGAAGCACGTGGCTTGTTCTCATCCACTTCCTCCGACCGAAGATTGAAATAAATAAATAAAAGTCGAGGCGGATAGCTGCCCATCTCATTCACTTAATGGAGAGCTGCTGCCCTCTGTGACTTGGCTCTGCTGGTGCTGCCGTCGCTGTTGCTGGCTGGCCAAGCAGTAGAGCACAGCCTGGCCCCAGAGGATCACGCGCGTTGAGATTGCCTGCAGCACAGCAGGCGACGGTTTGGTGTGTGGGAAGTGGTGCTTAATAAACGAGAACCGCTTCATGACGACAGACTCCACTCCATTTGGCGCCATCTGCTCCGTTAACACGATGCTACAATACAAGCGGATGGAATTCAGTTTCGGAATGAGCTGTAGACATTGACAGTAGACGTACCCAACCGTAATGTCCTTGCGGATGCGACTGCCAGGGCGATACGGATGCAGCTCGTCCTCGTCAACGTAGTCCGAGACCATGACGGTCGTTCGCCCTTCGGTCTTCTTGAACATGACCACATTGGACTCCTGCACCACAAAGCCACGATCATGGAAACTCAGCTTGGGGATATCCACGCGATCCACGATGCGACAGTTGAGAAAGGTTTGGTCCACACCGTCAAAGAACTGTCTCATGAAGACGGACGGATCAGATCAAATCCCTCATGGCAAGTCCGGTACTGTACCTCTCGGTTCGTGACGTTCCCCAGCAGCTGCGAGATGCCATCGTTGGTCGTAAAGAAATGGTTCTGAATCACTGCGGCGACTTCTTCCAGCGTCGTGTTCTCAAGCTTGGCGATACTGAAGTCCACGGTGTAGAACTTGCCAAACTTCTCGAACGAATCGAGATAGAAGAACTGTCGATCAGTGTCGATGCACTGCGCCTGGCGCTCGATGTAGCTGCGCGCGGTCTCGATCTTCTCGTCCCGCAGAGCCAGCAGCGTCTTGCGGCGCTTGGTTTTGTCCTTGCCGAGGCGGATGAACGATTCCATGGGCGTCATCAGCGTCATGCGCTACACAAACACGAAGAGTGAGCACCGATCTCTTGCGCATATCGGATTTGCGTACGCACGTAGTCCTGCATGGGGCTGTCGTTGATGAGCGATCTCAACTGTTGCAGACTCCGCTGTTGTTGCGCGTACAGTCCGGACAGCAGCGACTTCTGCGCTGTGATCTCCTCAAGCATCTGTCGCTCATGCGCAGCCTGTTGCTGGGCAGCGGCGGTCTCTTCGGACGTTTGCAATTGCTGCTGGGTTGCGACGTCGGTCTTGAGCTGCAGGAACCTGCGCTGAGCCTCCAGGAACTCGATCTCTCGCTGCAAGAGCTCGCTCTCTGGCTAAAGACACAGATCAGCTTTGAATATGGATGCCATCATGTGGCAGACGCATGGAGCAGCACGTACATTGTCCACTGGAATCTCCATGACATGGTCTTCGTCCTGAGATGCACAGCTCTCTGCAAAGGAACTGTCGGGGAAGATGGGCAGCTCCATGCCGTGCAGCAGGCCGTCCACGTCGTCAAAGAGAGCCACGTCCAGCAGATGCGGATGGTCGTGCGACCACTCGAAGGTCGCATGCTCCACGCCTTCCAGCGTCAGGTGGCTGCTGTCGCGCTCGTCCATGGGCGCATTCTCCATTCTGGTGCTCTCACTCTCTGCCCTGTGCATGGCAATCAACTACAGAACGGCTAGTAGTCGACTAAATCTCGTCAGGTTCAAGTCGGTTAGTATAGAGGAATGGGTCGCTGCAGCAGATGATGCAGCGCATAGTGCTGCTGTCCAACTGGATGGCACGAAGCTCCACATGCTTGCAATCCGCTGATATTGATATTCTGGTGTTGGCAGAGCATGTGGGTCCAGAGCTCAATGGCCAGCTATGTTAGATCTGTTCAGCGACCTTCACGAGCGCAGACGAGCATTGACTATCATGAAGCCGCACCGACTCGAGGCTGTTGAGCGGTTCTCTGCGTCCACTGCGAGCTGTTCGATCCGCTGTGGTCGTACATCAACGAAAGCCGATTTGAGAACGAGCAAGGCGACCTGTTAGTCGAAGCCGTGCAATCAAGGAAGTGCTCGACGCAGATCTCTACTCGATCACCAACATTGAGATCGCAGTGTCGGAGAAGCTTCACCACCTCACTTTGCGTGCTCAATACGGAGCGCTTGACGAATTCACATGGAATGCTGCTCGTCGCATCGACGGCCTAAGGCGGACCAGACTGAGGAGCTCGTAGTCAAATTGAATTTGAACGCGTGCACCACTCTAAGCAGTCAATTGATCAGTCAGCAGTACGCGCCTCGCTGGGGCGACATCGTCATTGACGGCATCCCCTAGCAGCCACGAAACCTTTGGCATCGCAATGGACCTGGAACTCACAACATACAGAATGCACACATCTCTAGCAGCTCAAGGCAGACTGTATTATCCCTTGGAACTCCTCACTGCTTGGCGGCCACTTCGATCGTGTGGTCGTAGTCGATGGTCGGGATGACCGACTGGATAAACTTGAGAAAGAGAAACAGGTATTGGTCACTGCGGATCTCGTGCTTCTGGCCCTGGCCGTCTTCTCCCTGGGCCTTGAGGTTCGCCAGGATCCGCTTCATCACAGCGCCGTGCTGGCACGGGTGGATGGACGCATGCACGAGCGCGCTGCGATGCGGATGCGGCTCCATGGTGACCGTACGGTTGGCGTAGTCCTGCATGATATCCTCAAACATCTCGTCGGCGCTCAACGGCGCGTTGCGCTCGTTGTAGCCAAAGAGCCACACGCGCGGCGTCTGATAATACTTGTCGTACGTGATGGACAGGTCGTACGTGCGCGTGTACAGGATGGCGTCATTGTCATCGTCCGGTTCCTGTGCCACCAAATAGCCGTTGCCCAGCGTGGCTTCATCCTGCACCAGATTGTCTTCCTCTTCAAAGGAGCTCAGGTCCGGAACGCCTGACCCGGAGAGGTACTGCTCGTTCACGACGGCACTCAGCAGGCCGCTGGAGCTGTTGATCTTGGTGCCGGCGCCTTCGTTATCGTCCATGGAGATGTGTTCCAGTTCCTCAGAGATGTCTGCAAGTAGAAAGGATCAATGGGTTGATACTGAGGCAATGCCAGAAGAGGACGTACCATTAAGTGCAGCAGAGGACGACTCGGTCTTGGCGTACGAGGACGCAGCGACCCACTCGTCCTCGCCTTCTACAGGACGCTCGGTCTGGTACGTGAGGTCCAGAGCCGTCACGCGGCGCTGGCAGGGCACTGGCAGTCACAATGCACCCGAATGCCATGAGCGAATCCATATCTCCAGTGCTTATAGAGGAACCAACGCACCGTTTCTCGTGACGAGATACTGCTTGTCGGCTGGCAAGTACGACCGACGGCTGCTGGCATCGCCGCTTTCCCTACAGGAAATGAAAGCAGGGAGACGCGAGTTGGTATAAGAGAGAGAGAGAGAGATGACGGATTGCTGACGCTTACCAGCGCCACGTGGGGCACTTGTAAACCAGCAAATCGCCGGCCTTGACGAACTCCTCGGGCGTGAGCAGCCCCTGGTCCTCGAAGGCCGACTCTGTGAGCACGGGCGTCAGGTACTCGCGCACGCCGTGGAACAGACTCTGCATCTTCTTCAATGAGCTCTTCGCTTCTCTCGCTTCTGCGTCCAGAAGACAAGGTCGAGGTCCTAATATAGAGTGGCACATGATAGAAGTAGTGTGGGACACATGGAAATCGGACCATATGGGTACACTTCTGAATGAGCAGTCATGTCGTACGGTTTGAGAAGGGCGCACGCGTTAGAAGGAACTTATCCATACTCATTGTTTGACGGAGATCAGCGCCTCGTGCCGCTTTGTAGTCGCATAAATCTTGATAACGGGATACAGCCATACCAGCCAGTTAGAAAGAACGATCGGCTAAAGGCTCACACGTCGTGTGTATCCTCTTGTGTAGCATCGGCTTTGGGTACTCTTTCTACAGGTTAAGCCCCATGCCGGGATAGAGCTGATCTCTCATGGCCTTGATCATGACTTCACCCCAGCCGGAGATCTTTTCCTGCTCCTCGCGCAGTAGCGGCTTGGCCATGGCTATCTCCGGCCGGTGCAACTTGAGAAACCCAGCTCGGCGCATGACCACGACCAACTCGCCCTCGCGTCGGTGCGCAGTCAGCATCACTGCGCCCGTGATGTCCTTGCGCAATCTCGTACCTGGAGAGTACGGCCACAACTCGTCTTCGTTTACAAAGTCCGCCGTCGTGATCGCAATGTCCTGGTCCGGATGCACTTGGCTGTGTTCAAAATGCGCAAACACGGCGCGATTCATCTCGATGGTCACGCCGTGCCGGTTAGTGGACAGAAACCGGTTGTTCATGATGTCTGCGTCCTGCAGATCGCAGTCCTCGCGCACTGTGACGTCGCCCAGCTTCTCAGAGATCGACATCTCCATGTACACCATGTAAGTCACCAGCGCATCGAAGACCTGCTTGACGCTCTGCACGTCCTCGAACTGGATGATGTCGAAGCGTGTGGCGCAGTAGTCACCTCGCGCGTTCTCGCACCGGTCCTCCATGTAGTACGGCTTGAGCACGTCCAGGAAGTGTGTGCGCGTCAGTAGGAACTGCTGCGCATCGCCGAGCATCCGCGGCTTGATGGCGGCCAACGTCTGGCGCCGCTGCTGAAGGTCGCATGTCAAGCGGATGTAGGTCGACAGCGGATTCACGGACTGATCGTTGAGCCAGTCGGACAGCATCGAGTGCGCGCCCCAGAGCGAGAGCTGTTGGACTCGGAGCAGTTCCCGCGTCGTGGCGTTGCGCTCCGCCTGCGTCCGCAGCTGCTCGTCCTCCTCCTGCAGCGCCACAGCCTTGTTCATCATGGATGAGATGTCATTACAAAGAGCAGCGCTGACCACGGAGCTGTCGCTGTTGACCAGTACGCGGCGGTTGACCAGCGCCATTTGCGCTTCGAGCCTCTCGATCTGCTCCAGCAGCCGCTGCTTCTCTTCCTGAGACGAGTGAGAGGTCAGTAGAGAGCGCAAAAGCAGAGGAACACGGTCAGATGACGCACTTTGCGGTTGTTGTACGTGCCCTTGTTGCTGCGGCGCTCAGACGGCGACGCATCGGACGCCACGGCGGTCGTCGGCTCCGGGCTTGTCGTGTTCATGATGACGCGACTTCGATTTGAATTTTGATTACCCGGTTTTTACAACAAGTCGACTCATACGAACGGTTAAAACGCGGTCAAGGCTTAAGTATGGGCTTCGTCGGGATGGAGCTGGTCTCTGATGCACTTGATCATGACGTCTCCCCATTGGGCGATATCTTCCTGCGCCTTCCGCAGCAGCCACTTCGCGATGTTCATCTCTGGGTGATGCAGCTTGATGAACACTGATCGGACCATGACCACGACCAGCTCGCCCTCGCGTCTGTGCGCAGTCAGCATCAAACCGCCCGTGATATCCTTGCGCAGACTCGTGGCGGGCGTATAGGGCCGCAGCTCGTCCTCATCCACAGAATCGGTCGTTAATACAGCGTAGTTCTGGTCCGGATGCTGCTGGTCGTGATGGAATTGCATGAACGAGGCGCAGTTTAGCTCCGTCGAGACCCCGTGGCAGTTAGTGGACAGGAGTCGGTGGTGGATCACTTCCGGGCCCTGCAGATCGCAGTCCTCACGCACTGTGACGTCGCCCAGCTTCTCGGAGATCGCAATCTCCATGTTCAGCATGTAGAACACCAGCGCATCGAAGACCTGCTGCACGCTTTGCACGTCCTCGAACTGCACGATGTCGAAGCGCGAGACGCAGTAGTCGCCTCGCGCGTTCTCGCCCTTGTCTTCTCTCGAGTGCGGCTTGAGCAGATCCAGAAAGCGGCTACGGGCAAGCAAAAACTGCTTTGCGTGGCTCACTTTACACTGCTTCATTGATTCCAGCGCCACCCGCCGCTGGTCTAGCTCGCACGTCAAGCGGATGAAGCTGGACAACGGATTCATGGACTGGCCATTGAGCCAGTCCGAGAGCATGGAATGCGCACCCCAGAGCGACAGCTGCTGTGCTCTGAGATACTCACGCGCATTGGCATTCTGCTCCGCTTGTGTCACAATGTCCTGCTGCGCAGGGGCTTCGTTGTGATTGACCCGCGCCAGTTGCGCTTGGAGCTCGCGGATCTGCTCCAGCAACTGCTGCTTTTCCCCCTGAGACAAGAGAGACGTTGAGGCCAAGGCGGACGCTCAAGCGCCAGCGAACGGACGCACCTTGCGCTTAATATATGTGCTCTCGTACCTCCGGCGCCTCGTCGGCATCGGTTCTGAAGTCAGTATAGTATTGATAAAACACTAACCGACTCGGGCATGTTAGTCGACTTGTAGCGGCACAGTCGACCATGAGTGATGATCTTTTTCACACATACAGCATGGCTAAGAGTGATGGTCTTTGTACGTAAAAGGCTCTTGTGGCCATAGGTCCCAGGAGCTCAGAAGCAAAGCGCCATGGACTCTCCGGCCGTCTCTTCCGAGAGCCCCGCGGCTGCGGCCGTGGACACTACCGATGAAGACGCGCCGCCCAACCCGCAGCCGCCGCCCAAGAAGCGGCAGTGGACCGGCCGACGCAAGCACTCGTACGCGGCGCGCAGGGACGAAATGAAGCGGCTGGCCAGCGTCGTGGAGACGCTGGAGCAGCAATTGCAGCAGCTTAAGACCAGAGACAACACTCGTCAGTTGACGCCCAGACAGCAAAACGTGGCCATGAAGGAGCTGCTCAAGCGGCAGCAGGATGCGCTCTGGGGCACGCACTCGCTGCTGTCGAATCGACTGGTGCGTACCTTTGAGTCATAGCTCATTGGCTGACATGAGGCTCATGCAGATATGACAGAAAGCGCCGCAGCTAAACCCTCTGGCGACCTTCATTCACCTCACGAGCGATCCCGTGCTGCGTCGAGAGACGCTGCTGGGGCTGTGCGACCTCAAGACGACAGAAGGCCGGCGCTTCGCCATTCAGCGCAGCCAGGGGCTGGACCTCATGGCGCCCTTCCGCCGGGAAGACCTGTATCTGAACCCAGAAGGCGACTATTGCTGCGACCGGTACGACGTGAACCAGTTCTTCGGCGTCCAGAGTCTGCACCAGGTTTACGAAGCGCTGCGGTTCTACGTGTTCAACCTCGAGATCAACATCACAGAGAAACTGGGCCACGTCACGCTGCGCGAGGACTACGACGTCGTGGCCAACCGCATCACGCACCAGCGGATCGTGTCTCGCGATGACAACAACGTCGGACACGAGATGAACGTCGCCATGTTCATGCAGTTCGATGAGCGCGAGAGCGAGGGCGACGACGGCAGCTACGGCGTTGTCACGACCGATTACATTGACGAGGACGACCTGTATCCATACCAGCCGGAGGTCAACATGCGCAAAGACCTCGTGGCCACAGTCCTACTCACTGCGCACCGGCGCAAGCGGCTCAAGCAGCGGAGGAACACGGTGGACGATCTGTTCGACGCCACGGACGATGCAGAGCAGGATGACGAGCTGGTCGTGGTCATGCGACGTGCGATCTTTGTGAAGCTGCGTCGCACAGAGCTCGAGATCAACGACTCGGTGTTGCAGGACGTGCGCGAGAGCGTCGCGCGGTGGAACGACGTCACGGTCAAAAGCATGCGCGAGCAGCTCACGCCCCACAGCGTTGGAGGACTCAACACAGACATCATCTAACTTAACTCTAGCCACATGACCATATGCTGAAATGCGCATGTGGAAGAATGTCGCCCTACCCATGTTGTGTTTGCTTCTCTGCTTCATGCTGGGAAGGTCATTCCTCCTCTGGGTCCTGCAAGTTGAAGCAGGATTTTCGGCCCTAGTTTATGTGGTGCACACTAATTCAGATTACAGAACACTTCCACTCTTCAAGCCATTGCATCATGTGGAGCACGAGAAGTCCGAGTTCACTGGCGGCTGTGGGGCTCACGGCAGCGGCCGCGACGGCACTGGCTGTTAAGGGGGCCCAGCGGTTCTTGGGCGCCAGCAGCAGCCCCCGCAAGGCCATGGCCACCATCACACGGCGTCGCCCTGCACACGTGGGCGACAGGCTTGAAGCCGTCGAGACGCCATGTCTGGTAGTGGATCTGGACGCCATGGAGTCGAACCTCACGGCGCTGCGTCGCTCCCTACAGCACCTGAAGCCAGCCGTGGACATCCGGCCGCACGCCAAGGCCCACAAGTGCGCTGAGATCGGGCAGCTCCAGCTTCGTCACTCCAAGGCCGTGGGGCTCTGCTGCCAGAAAGTGGCCGAGGCCGAAGCCATGTTCGCTGGCGGCGTGCAGGACCTGCTGCTAAGCAACGAGATCTACGGAAAGGCTCGCTACGAGCGCATGGCACAGCTCGTACGGCTGGGCGCGCGCGTGACTCTGATCTTCGACAACGAAGCCACGATACGCCAGGCGCAGGCCGTGGCCGCCGCCATGGACATCACGTTCCACGCGCTTGTGGACGTGAACGTGGGACAGAACCGCTGCGGTGTCGACACTGTGGACCAAGCGCTGGCTCTGGCCAAACACATCAACGCGAGCAAGAACCTGATGCTGGATGGCATCCAGGCCTATCACGGCTCGGCCCAGCACATCCGCAGCCACGCAGAGAAGAAGACTGTGGTCGAGAGCGTGGCGCTCAAGGCTGCCAAGGTCCGCGATGCCTTCAAAGTTCAAGGTCTCGACTGTTCGACTGTCACGGGCGGCGGAACGGGCACGTACCTGATGGAGGCCGGCACAGGCGTCTTCACGGAGGTGCAGCCTGGCTCGTACCTGTTCAATGACGCCGACTACGCTCGCAATCTGGGCCAGGACGGCCACCGCGTGCGCGATTGGCAGCAGAGTCTGTTCGTGCTGACCACGGTCATGAGCGTGAACGAGCAGGCCCCGCGCGCCGTGGTGGACGCAGGCATGAAGGCCGTGTCGCTGGACTCGGGCGTGCCACTCGTGTTCTCTTGCACGGACGCCAGTGCGCTGCCGCCACTCGAGTACCAGCCCGGCGGCGACGAGCACGGCATTCTCGTGCCTGCGAGTGAGTCCAAGATTGTGATCCCGATGCCGCCGCTGGGCAAGCAGCTGCTGCTAACGCCAGGCCATTGCGACCCGACCACGAACCTCTACGACTTCATCGTGGGCTTCCGTAACGGCATCGTGGAGAGCGTGTGGGAGATCGCAGCCCGTGGCCCTGGCAATTAGGCCGGAGCCGTGCGGAAGAAAGACGTCGTCGCATGGGATCCATACACGCATTGAATTCATACCTTCCATTTACATATTGCTCTATCTCCAGGAGTCCTGGGCTCATACTTCACTGTGACTGCTCAGCTGCTGGATTGTCGACCGGGCGAGAGCATGGCCGGCTGGCTGTCGGCCACGGCGAAGAACCGAAGCTGCGGGTCCATGGACGTCTTGACGCCGTTGGCTTGGGCCTGCATAGCGCGCTTCCTCCGCACTACCAGAGCACACACGACTCCGACAGCCGCCAGGACGCCAAAGATGGCCATGACGGTCCCAGTGGCACTGGAGCCCGCAGACGATTTGGTCGTGATGGTCGTGGCCTCGTCGCCATCATCACTGCCGTAGCTGTCTGTGCTACTACTGGGCTTGACTGTTCCCGCCGCTTGGACTTCCTGTGTTGCTCCGCTGGTGCTAAAGCTGGTGCTGTTGGTGGTGCTAGCAGATCCGGTGCTGATTGATGATGATGATCCAGATACGGAAGTGAATGCGGAGCTGCCGGTGTCGGTGCTGGAGCTGGAGCCGCAGTCGGTGCCACTGAGCGAGTACGAGCTCAGCACCGCCGCGTGGTCTGATGGATAGCAGCTGTCGAAGGCCTGACGCAGGACCTTGGTCTGCTTCAGACACGCAGAGCTGCTGGACGTGTGCAGCGTAAAGTCGAACTTGGTCTGACACGTGGACGACAACATGTCGCCGCAGAAGGTCGGATCCGTGGACGCGTCCACCAGGCCGCCTGCAAACAGCGCCTGCATGGCTGGATAGGACCGGAGCGCGTTAAAGTCGCCAGTGAGCACAGTGAGACTGTCGCTGGACTGGCAGATCGAGGCCATGCGCTTCAGGATGATGGCCGAGCCCTGGGTCTGCGCCTCGTCGTTGCCGGGCGTCTCGTAGTGCGTGTTCAGGACGCAGACCGTCTTGCCGCTGCTCACGTGCTGGAAACGGCCGTAGACGCACGTGCGGTAGTAGCTCATGCCCCAGGCCGCCGACGCCGTGTCCGGATCCGGACCGAGCCAGAACATGCCGTCGCTCAGCAGCGTCCAGCTCGAGGTCTTGTAGTACACGGCGTTCCACTCGGGTGCAGCGCCGTTGAGCGAGCCGCTGGACTTGCCGATGGCCGCGTACGAGGCCGCTAAGGCCGAGTCCAGATAGCTCTTCTGCGCGTCCGATGTCTCCTGTGTGCCGATGAAGTCGGCGCCCACGTCCATGATCTGCGAGACCACGTTGCTCTTGCGCACGCCGTCCCAGTTGGAGCACGAGCCGGCGGCGTCGGCCGTGGCCAGCGACGTGCGGATGTTGAAGCTCATGGCCTGCACCACCATGTCCTCCGCGTAGGCTTCGCAGACCGAGAGAGAGAGCAGCAGCAGCAAGAGGAACCGCATGAGGTCTGAGAGAGTGGTCTGGATTGAGGAAATGGCGGAATGGCAGGGTGGGCCGCTGCAGGAGACATTTAAACCTGCAGATATTGAAATTAGAGAGGGAGATGACCACATTACTTCATGTACGCGGACATAGAAAATTGCGTATAATTTCTGAACGTAGTGCTGGTGCAGTGGTAACGCAATATCGAAGATAGAGAGGATTCAGATATGTGCGGATTCGATCGCGTGCTTGGCCAGCTGCTGCGTTGCGCACATCATTTTGCACACATAAAGAGTGCGGTTCGTTGCAGTTAAGTAAGTTGTACATGGAACAGACTATAGTGATGGATTTGCAATTGGCATTACGCGACAACAGCCGACAACGTCAGAAGCAGACCGTACGGATTAAAACGGAATCTGACTACACCATCGTTGGTCATAATTTCGGATTGGACTATTAATAATAGGATGTATGAAGCGCTTCTATATGCATGTCTGGTTCCTTGATGGATTTGTTCCGTCCTTTACTGCTTGTATCGTCCTATATTATTGAACAGCAAAAGCGTGAGTTGCACTGTGTGGTCACGTGAGCAACTGCATTGACACGGTAGAGTGACCGCCGTCTCTACAGCCAGAGAGGCGGCATCTTCGTTGCAAAGCGTCGACATGGATGTGATCTGCTCACCCAGCTGCTTGCGCTCAGCAACTTTCGTCCGTCGCCAATAGGAAGTCGGTGCCTCGCCCAGAAGTGTCTCTCGTGACTACAAGCATACACCACAATATGCTTGTAGGCAGGTTTTCACCCTAGCCCGAGAGATGTGCTAAGATTGCGTCATGCATAAGCTACTGTACAACAGTAGCTACTGTGATCTGTGTTGTCACTTGAGCTGTTGTAGCATGGAGACTGAGAAAGCCAAGACCATTTGCAATAGAATTCGTCATTCAAATAAATACACAATGCTCTCTAAAAAGATACGACTCACACAAAGACAGACAACCAACC
>JAADVW010000776.1:0-15866 GCA_023335875.1 Elongisporangium prolatum
CGATGCGCTCGAAGTTGCAGGCACAGGATCCACCGCAACAGCGGCCGGATAGTTCGTGGCTTCATTCAAGGTAGACCTTGTAATGCGTTCGGTAGCTGCGAATACATCCGGTGCGTTCTGTGCGATGCGGTGCAGGTGAAGGATACGACGAACGTTCTTCTCACCTTGGCCGTTGTACGGACCCTTATGCAAGGACTTCGTCTCGGATTGACCACAATCAAAGTGAGAGCGTGGTAAGACTTCGTCACTACAAGCTTGGGGAAAGTCGTTTCATCAAACTCACACATAGTAATGTGTGCCGTAAATAAGCCTCCGGTCTGGACTCAAGTAGCGGATAATGGACGGGGACTGAAAGCCAACCCAGATTGCTAGTTGGTGCTTCGGCCCTTACTTGGTTCGTTGGTGAGGCGGAATAGGCACGTAAACCGCACTCTCTAAGATATTCAAGTGAGAGACTGATGGAGTATATCCGTGTACCAGCTCGTACGGTAATATGCCGTTTCCAGATGATGGGCGGTAACGGATTAAGTCTCCTGCATGCAATACTGCATGACCCCAACATGATAGTGGTAGGTTCGATCGTAAGTGCAGAGGTCTTGCAACCATTTGGATCTCTGTTTTACGAAATTCTCTGCACTTGTGTTATGTGCATATGGAACCGAAGTCTCCAAGGTGATTCCGCTTGATGCGCAATACTCTTGAAAAGACTTTGAAACATACTCAGCAGCATTATCAACGCGCACGTTCTTAATCGGATGATTAGGAAATTGCGCCTTTACTTGAATAATGGTCGTGAGCAACTTCGGCATCACCTCGTTTCTTGAGGTGAGAAGTTGAACGCTCGAGTATCGGGCAGAAGAGTCCTTAACTATCGTAGTTGAAGGGTCCGCAAGGAGGTGATACATGCCCACAGATGTCGCTTACTAGCAGCTACAGGGTGCCCCTTTGCTTAAACTTCTCGCCAGAGTATGCTGTCTTCGTTCGGTTTTGCAGTTTTCCCATCGCGCATGGGTTACATAGCCTTTAGTCGCTCTCAGCAATTTCTGTTGGCTTTAAAGGTATGCTACGAACAGCTTTGATCATCTTCTGAAACATGTTTCGGCCTGGATGGCCAAGTCTATCATTCCAAAGAGATAGCCGTTTTGCGCTGGTATCAGAGTTTGCTGCTGAGCCTTTGCCATTCTCAGAGCAGAAGGAAGCATCACACATCGTTGTTGGATTGATGTATGTGAAGTATAGACCTTTGCCGTTCTCAGCGCACTCCTCGAGAATGTTTCCCTGCGGTCAACAAGCTTCAAACACTCTTTGTCGCTTTCTGTTGTAGCCGTTTTAACATGAAGGCCATTTTTACGCAGGTCCACAAAACTTAGAAGGTTTCGAGACGCTTTGGGGGCATAGATAGCTTTTCAATATTAATCACGGTACGTTTGGCAAGCTAACTTGTGCTCTACCGGCTCCTTTGGCAATGGGAATGATGCCTCCCACTATCTAATGTTTTTGGGAGCTTCGGATGCTTTGAGAGTCACGAAGAAGCGACGATCCTTAAAGATTACATGCGTTGTGGCACAATCGACCAAACAATGCGTGTAATCATCAACAGCAATATTATTATAGCTCTCGAACTCGACACAGTTAGATTCAGTGCCGCTATCATCGGAGTAATTTGTCATGAACGAGACTTTCTCGGTTGACTCGCTCTTCCCCTTGGCAGTATTGTACTTCGATTTCTGGAACAACTTGCAGTGGAACTCAGGAGTGCGACACTTGTTTGCCCAATGACCAGGAAGTCTGCATTTGTGACATGCGCCTTTCGATCCAGAGGGTTTTGAACTATGTCGCCTCGGAAACTTCCCCTTTCCACCTGCACGGCGAGACTGTTTGCCGTCATAGTGTTTCCAGCTGCTCTTGCTGTTTCGATTTTGCCTGGGTTTGCCACCGTGGCCGTTGTTACCAACGTCACCGAAGTTTGCTTCCGGTGTTACGTGTGGTTGTCCATGCGGATTTACAGGGAGGCGTCGCTCATCATGGTTGCGCTGAAGGAGCAAGACATGCTTTTCATCAAGTAAAAGCGCCGCAATCAACTTGTCGAAGGTGTCGTGGTTCATCCTTCGATACTGCATGGACAAGATACGTTCGGCGGGATTGAAAGTTGTAAGTGTCTTTTTAATCTTGTCCGTTTCGCTTAGCCTTCTTCCGCACCAGGATAATTCACTGGCGATGCTGTATAACTCCGTGGCGTACTCAGTAACTGTTTTGAAGTTATAGAAGCAAAGCTTGCTCCATTCATCATTAAGAAGAGGTAGCATAGCTTGCTTGCGATCTGTATCGAAACGCAACTTCAAACTTGTCCAAATCACTGCAGGGTTGTGCTCCTCAAGGTAGTTAAACTTCAGGTATTTGTGCAAATGCCGAAGCAACATGCAAACAGCACGGGCTGCATTCTTGCGGGTGGTTAGATCTTGGATGCCAACGCCAGTTGGTAGGACGAATGACTCCTCAATGGTGCCACCAAGGCCATCCGCACATAGGTAGTTGCTAGCGTCAAAGGCCCACTCGATATAGTTGGTTCCGCCAACATCCAGTGATGAGAACTTCAGTTTCTCCAAGTTAGACATGCATGATGAGAATGAAGGCTTTGTCTTAAAATGGAGGTAACTTAGTTAATCGTGGCACCAAAGGCAAGACGAAGTAGTAGCTTCCTTTCGGGCGCGTTCCTTTTCAAGGGCTTCCTTCTTGAGTATCTTGACTTCGAGGTCCTTAGACTTCAAGATCTTCGTGATCCCGTCGGAGATGATCCTGCGCTGTAGGTCGCAGTGGAAGGGTACTTCGCCAACAGCTTGAACGATGCTCTTGACCCGGTTGGACGTGATCGCGTGCTTGTTAAGCCGCTTGACGAACGCTAGCTCGATGTGCACGGTCCGCTCGATCGACTCTTGCAGGTCGTCCCAGAGCTTGTCCAAGCAATCCGCTTCCTCTGGCTCGAGGTACCGGATGAGCTTGAAGTCTTGGCGGTGCTCGAAGTCGTGAGCCTTTCGCTGTCCGCGACGCTGGCGCTGGATAGTCGGTGCCTTGGAACTTGAACTTGGCACCGAACTCGTATCCATACACAGCGGGAATATGGGCTAGCAACAAATTAATGGCCACGCCACGGATCCTGTCGCAATTGCTGCACGGAACTCGCAGGGATCCGGGTTGGTTCGGTCGGAGCGGTCCACACGATCGATGTACGCAGCAAGAGACAGCACGGAAGCTGTGCCACTCCATTGGGTTTTGTTTGCTGGCCGTTGATACACGGCGTGGAAGCGCATCCTCCGAGCAGATAATTTGGTATGGCTTCTGGTATCGTCTGCTTGCCGTTGAAACACAGCGTGATAGGGCATCTTCCGTGCAGAAGAATTGGCATGGCTGGGAGCAAATCCTCCACGCAAAACCGTCTGACCACAGTAGTTTCTTGACTGGATTCTTACAAATAATCCAGTGAAGAATTTTTCAGTACGGGCGCCGATACTACGCAGCCCCACTCACTTCCAGTTTTTCCTTCAAAGGTGAAAGTTGCTACAACCCCGCCCAAGCGGGCATCACTTTTCAGCTGGCCTTGACGCCGCACACAATCCAGCCTCCTGCGTGCCCCACGCTCCTTCAAGCTCGGCGGATATCGATGCTCCTGCCATCTGTGCCGCTGTCAGCGATGCTCTTGCCACCCTTGCTGCTGTCAACAAAGTTCCTGTGGCCTATGCTGACGGCAGCGCAGCCACCGGCTCGACGAACAACGAGACCCCAGCCTCCGACCTGTCGGTGGTGGATAGGTCCTGCGAGGCGGTCCGACTAGTCCGTGGTCGATAGGTCCAGCGAGGCTTGAGGCTGCAGTGCTGATAACGTGTTGCAGGGCAACCCGACTCGAATAAGGCAAATGTTAGAATGAACTCTATTCTTTAGCTTCCACAGCTAGTAGGGTCCTACGCTGCGTATCTGTGTGCACACTTAGATCCTACGCCAGAGAGTAGCTGGCACTCTCTGCCCTGGATCTGTTTCACATTCATTTTATTTTATTCGTTTTATATATTAGTTTGGACATAAAGGTTTGCCACTATCAGGTTGTATGAATAAGTAGTTCCCAAAATTTCATTTATAGACATAAGTATCAGAATTAGCAGTGGTTGGGACCTGTTTGAACCAGCTGTAAAGAAATTGAATAATGCATTAGAGGTGTATCAATTGTTACAGTACACTATTTCATATGGTGAATGCAGATTATATTTGTGTGGGAAACATAAATTATTTTAAGGCGGTTTTTGAGGAAAATCGGACGTCTGTAACAACTCTGGATATAAATCCAGAGAAATCAAAGAGCAGTGTCGCGCGGCTTTTAGTGTTTTAACCTTAAAGACACGTGACAAGACGTTTTTGCCCTTGTGCCTTTTAGTGGTATTTTACTTTCTACTGCAGAAGACACATTAATGCGTTAATGAACTCTACGGTACGATCTCTACCCCCTTTTTTACGCGAGTAATGATCCTTTTTACGAACTTTTTACAAAAAGTCACAAAGACACAGTGGCAAATAGTGTCAGGACGCAGAACAGCCTGGCAAATGGCAATTGCTTGGGAGATCTCGCTGCGCTGTAAGCTGTCATGACGTTCTGCATTCTTGATCAGATGAGCTTTAATGTCCTTTGCATCACTGACGAGAGTCAAGGAGCAAAGTAAGTTCAGTAGGTTTAGGAAGCAGTCGGGTTCAATGATAGATGAAAAGGATTTGAATCATGATTTATAGGAGAGTTTGTAGGCGCAAGGAAAAGGTCTGAAATGCTCTCCTTTGGCACGCGTTGCTACAACATCGTGTTAGTTCATTGCTTTCGCCATATGGCTTAGTACGCCATCCTTGGCCTTCATTCGACATCAGTAGGGCCTGTGATGAGAGAAAGTGCAAAACGCCGATTCGTGAGTTTGAGTAATGCCTATTCAAGATACCCAAGATCCTGGGTCCAGTATACTAATACTAGTATTAATAAATGGCGTGGTGACAGAGAGGCATCATCTGTTGCCGGCAGAGCTTCAGTTGAATTGCTGCGGATAGAGCGGCACACCTCTGGTTGCCGTGACAGAGGAAGTATGTATGGTATGTTGGGAGAGGCATCGCTTTAACCGCATCAGAACTTTGATCAGCTCACTTCCAAACTAACTCGTCTGATCGGCTGATCACAAACACCACCAGCATTGTAGCGTTGTCTCTATCCAAGTACCCGGACCGCAGCAGCTCAAAGCGGCAAGTCAACTCACTCCTACTGTCCAGTCTGTCCTTGTACAAACTACAATGAGGCGTCCGACCCAGCGCCAGAAATGGCTTGACAAGTACGAGCACGAGCTTGGTTTACGGCCCATAAGCATGCTGAAGTGATTGAAGCACGCTGCAAGTTCTGCGAGGTTTCCGGTCCCGAACCAAGTGAAACGAAAAAACTACCTTCACTAGCCTGCTCAATCGTGTCACTCGTAAAAAGACCAAGAAAATCGAGGCGTTCTGTCATTTCGCCGCGACATCATTGTGCATCATATCTCATCGAGGAGCACCCGATCAAATGGGCTGTATTTCAAGATCTTTCTGTTCCAAGTGTCGAGCAAACGTCCTTTTGTAATCAATCTATGGTTCTGAGTGCATTCGTTTTGAGCGGGCCATCAATCCGCTTTAGTGTTCCAGAAGGCGTCGCTGACGCAATCTACAGATTTCTCACGAACGTTCCCGACGGCACAAATGTCGAAAGAGATTTCGTCACTGAAGAATGTGAGCTCCCTGCTGCTACTCTGTCTTCGGATATCTTCGAAACTGAAGGTCCGGACTTCGAAATTTTCATTCCAGATCGACTCCAATTTGAGACTGCCGTTCGCTGCCTCAATGCAATGACCAGCGTTCGGTCAATTTCTCGCGCGTTTGTGATTTTTGGCGAGTCAATCGGAAGCATGAGGATTGGCAAGCCAAACGAAGCAATCTAACTGCTCCGCGCACTATTTTCGACGGCACGTGGACCTTCTCCATTATGATCGACGGTGCCACACATGCCCCTGAGGGTTCCATTCATGTGCGAGTGTCATTTGAACTGAATGGGAAATTGCACAACCTACACACCTACACTTGCTCGCCATTTCCATGGGGAACCGAGCTCATGTCGCATCCAGCTATGATGATCTAGTGCTGTTCGTGCTTGAGAATGTCTTTGGTCGTTCCGTTTTACAGAAGTTGATCGGCACAGGAGCGACGGCACGGCAATGATGCTTGGCTGCCGCAAGGATTTGCGGTCAGAATTCGAAGCGTGTGTGAGAAAGAGCGTGGTACTGGCGTTTCCTTCAACTGGCGCGGGAGCCACCAACTCAATCTGGCCATTGGAAATACGTTAGCTCGCCTCGACGAGCTTGTGAATTTTACTTCAGTGCTTGAATACGATTTCATTTTCGCGCAAGTACGAGACGGTGCGGTCTCAAGTTGGTCAATGCCCAACGTACGCAGCTACTCGTGGGAGTCAATTCACAGCTCTTGCTCTTTCTATCTGCCAATCACGAAGAACTTATTCGTTTGCAAGCGGAGAAAAAGAGAGCCAGCTCTCAACCTGCATGGTTGGTCTGCCTGTTCGTGTTGTCAGATTGGACAGAGTGTTTTAAGCGCTGCTTCAAGCGGATTCAGTACAAAACTGTCACAATGAATATACAATATGAAGCTCTCTTGCAACTTGCGCACACGTTTCGGATGATGTACGAAGACTGTACACCTGGCTCAACGGCCAAAGTCTGTAAAGACAAGGTTGAGAGTCACCTAGCGCAGGCATCTCTGCAGTCACAAGACATGTACAACTCTCTGGAGTCGGTTGAAAAGATCAAGATCAGCTCTGGCATGACCGATATCATCACAGACTTCATTACTCGCTTCTTAAAGATCAAGATTGAGGTGGATCGAGAATCAACGGAGCTCAATCGAACAATGCCGATTGATGTAATGCTGTAAGATGACTCAGCCTTTCGAACATGGGTGCACACGCATACCGACAGATTGAAACGACACTATGGCAGCTCAGCGTGTACCGAGATCTGGAAGCAGCGCAACACGTTTCTGCGCAGATACGAAGACGACAGCGCTTTTCGCCGCCAAGCTCAGAGCACCTCGCATTCTGGATTGGAACAATCGTGGTGCGTCATCAACACCAACAACGAAGCCAACTCATTGGCTTCTTTCATATGCGGATTAGCTGCCATTTCTCCGGGCACGCATACAGTAGACGAAGATTCCAGCACGCTAAAACGAGTAAAGAGCATGCATTGTGCCTCTCTAAGCAATTACGCGCTTGAAGGACAGCTCCAAGCTGAACAACATTTCGAAGTGATCGCTCTTGCATCGCAAGTTGAAGCCGCACGTGAAGAGTACAATGGTAATACCTAAATCTAAACTTTGTGAGTTTTCGATACATTTGTATTGTATATGCCTTTTGCTTAGTTTTCAAGAGACCTCAATGAATTATTATAGGTTTTGTAGGCGCAGAGCCTTGTTTGCGAAGCCCTGGACATCAGGACGAGTGTGTACGTGGAAGGTCCACTGGTACAATGAAACATAACGAGGTACAGTGTTCCAGGCAATCTTCAAGCAGCCCCCGTAAGTAACTTGAAGTCCAAACGGTGCAAAACGCAGCGACCACTTTGGGATGAAGATGCTGAAGAAGTGCCAAGGATGGATATTTACATCAACCTAGGCACAGACACGCTGGAGAATTATCTCTTTGTACATCCATTCTGCTGCGTACGGAGGAGCTCCCATCATAGCATAATTGGTCACTCAAATTTGGTTTTCGCCGTCGTCATTATCATTGCACTGAAATATTTGTCACAACAGACACGCTTTCCACACCAAATTTACCTGCTTCTGTAGACTGCGTTTGTGGTACCTCATTTTCGCAATTGCGAAAATGAGGTACCACGAAGCGATGAAAATGAGTATGGAAGCCAACACGTTTGCCGGCGACTTGGCGTGGTCACGTGTTCATTCTCTGCGACGACTGGAGCGCGATCTCGCACGCATGGCGCGGATTCTCGCTTCGCTTGTGGACATCCACGGGTGCCAAGTGCGAGACGAGCTCGCCATCGACACGGACCTGGCGAGAACGTTCGAAGCCAATGAACCACGCTTGGATCAACCATTCTCCTATTTCTTGCGACTCGTTCTGCGCTACTTTGAAACGTAAGGGAAGGGAGCGACGTGTGCATTAAAGAAGAGCGAATGGAAATGTATTGGCATCTAACGACTTAGCGCTTGAATTGTTATATCGATGTTATGAATGCGCATTTGATCATCGTCATGCGGCGGCACGTAGGTTAAGTCGCATACAGCCGTGTACATCGTGCACAAATGAGATCGTTCGCGTTAAGGTGGTCTTGCTTTGGACCGTCCGAGTTCTCGGGATCTTGTGGGACATCTGGGTAATCGATATTGGAGCTGTGGATGCGCACGAGGACACCTAGGATACAGTTCACGAAGTCCTTCGACCCTTGTTTTGGCTTGGTCATGATCTCCAGTCGTAGCGAGCCGGATTTGCTATCTTCTGCCTTCTTATCGCGACGCAGTCAGCTCTCCAGAAAGGGAAGCAGTCTTTCATTGAAAGTTTCTTCCAGCTCTTGCAAGTTGCCTCTAAGCACCATCGATTCGTACATTCAGTGCGTGATTGCATTTGTTGACCACTCGAGCTCGATAATTGACACAACCCAGCGGTTTTTGTTGAAGCGACGAAGAGATACGACGAAACGAACATCTGTGACCGTCACACTGGGCAACAGGAAATTGGTGTCGCGTGTCCACAGACAGTCGAGAACGACGTAGTCTGTTCGCTCCGCGCCGATCCCGTGGAGAGCAAACTGAAGCATCGTGTCGGCGATCCACGCGTGTCTGCCATCTTGGCCACAACATGGCGGGAAAAAAAAGAGGAGGCCTCGAAATTCGTGTGCGGATAGCTGGCCGGACGGACTGCAAATGGCCCGAGTGCTGGAGTACGCTTACACGCTGTGATGACGGCGGACCTCACGTGTGCGATGAGGATTGGCTTGCTTGCAAACAATTGCATCTGAAAGAGTCGGTCAACGATGTAGGATGTCACGGCAGTAGCGTTTTTCGAGCCAATCCAGCGGTCGCACCTGTGTCGGTGAGATTGAAGTCGGTAGTAGTCTATCGAAGCACTCACATATTCCCTGGCCTAAACAAAACCTCGTCAGATGATCAAGCAGAGTCAGCCGCACAAAACACTCCTCAGTGTAGATCTTGGACCCCATTGCGAAAGAAAACTGCGCAAGAGCCATCGTCTGCACCAGTGAAGTCGTGCGACTTGTTGTTTGTCTCGCGTCTGACACCTTCGATGGCTCCACTCATAAGCTTAGCTCTTTCTTGCGTAATTAGTCCGGGATCTATGTGGTTAGTTGAGTTGACTGCCTGTAGAGCAACTGCCGGAACCCGCGCACGAATTTGATTCGACTGGGTACCTTCCGCCGCTCGCTCGATGTCACTTCGTACTGGGTGATGCGACAGCCAGAACACAAAATCGGGCAGGTCGACCCACTTAGGCATGACGACTCGTATTCGCCGTGCTTTCCGGTTAGTTGTATCTTCTGCAGCAACAACATCAGCGACTCAGGTCTAGATTCGACTGGTGTAAACGATTGTTAGCTTACCTGTTCGCTGCTTTCCTTGGGCCCGGTGGTTTAGCTGAATGAATTGAAATGAGGCGGCATCTGCTTTCGTGGAGCGCTTGTTGTCGGTGTTTCTCGCTCCGTGTGCTTCCGTGTCATCGCTCGTCAGTTGTCGGAGACGAGACTTGGCTCGTACTTGGTCTCGCCTGGCTCGTATCTCCGCGAGAAGAGCAGCATCGTCTGCATCATCCGAGGTTACGACGGGGTCACTCGCTTCTCCTGAAGCCACAGGCAGGTAGGATGCCGTTGTCGCTCAGAATGCCAATGAGCCTCCTCCACACATCCATGTTCCGGAGAGACCCAAATTCAAGACCGTGCATTATGCGCTCGAGGAACGCACTTGCGAACATGTCTTGCTTGTTTAACGACTCGCCCAACTCCAGATCCATCAAGTCGATGATCGCGTCTGTAGTATGTCATCGTCAGAGCTCGTTTATTTAACAACGTTCGCCACCACGTCGACGTCAGAGCCCGCCTTCAGGTCCATGGTGCTCCTGATCACCACCGAAGTACCACCAACATGAATATCGAAAAGAGAATATGGATGCTGCGTGGATGTACGCGTGTTGAGCGAGTTGTACTGTTGCTATCTTCGGCACCCGAAGAAAATAGACACGATACAATAAACCTAATTTATACTAGCAAGTTGCATCTGACCAAGTCACAAGTTGTCTTGACGTGTAAAGTTCTGTAGAGTGGGTTGTCAGTTAAAAAATGGATTGTGAGCGCTCATTAATATCAGTATATTGCGCGTACGATGCGGCCAGCTGAAACGAGCAGTCCTTGTGATTGCAGCTGGAGATTGCGCGAAAAGCTGGCGCCAATGAAACCTACCCAGCAGATATTACTATCTCCTAAACATTATATCGGATTCAAACAATTTTGAATGAAAAATGAATTTAAATGTCGATCGGTGAATTTGATTTAAGATTTGGAGAATTTGAGCGGTAACAGGTGTATATCATGATAGAGGTCTGGACAATTGATTATACTATAATATCCAATTATGAGGCGGTTTTAGGATAATATTTCTCAAAACAGATAGCTCCATAATTTAGATAATTCGTTAGTCCAGTTGGAATTCTCCGTTTATAATCGAGCATGTCTACATGGAACCGCCCCGGAAAATCGATATCCTTTCACTTCCTCCGTCCAGACCGAAGGGTAACAATTCACACAAAGCCCTGTCATGTTCAAAGGTTACATCTTCAGTAAAATGCGTTTTTTTGAATTTTTTTATCAGTGTTTGACTAACACGAATTGCTACTGTAAAGAGTCGTAAACACGAGAGCAGCATCATTCTCGATGACGATGCCTCTTTGCTCGAGAACGACGCAAGCACAATCAATGACTGACTGATCGCATGAGAGCGACAACGAGAGAAGACCATTCGACAAAGGAATGGTGTCCTTCTGGAGATGAGGGATTTTAAATCCATTACCCCCTGCAGTTTGTAATATATCTATTAATACACAGTTCAGTGTCATAAACCCCTGTATATCCTCTTACACTTAAGCCTATCAAACGACTCGTAGATGTTGAGTAAAAGCTCCTCCCTGGTGCGTGCCACTTTGCACTGCTGAAGGATTGGATTGAGACGAAGAAGCCCAAGTGTAACAAATTTGTGTCTGTTCACTGAGCGGCATGGCGAGCGATCTGCATGTCCAAGCCGCCTTCGGTCGCAGCGGCAACGACAGCAGGATTTTCCAGGGTCACGTGTGAGCGGGCGTTATCCTGCTGTATCCGTAGGGCTTGGAGCCAGACGGCGAGCACTATTTTTATGCCGGAATCACGTTGTTGATGACCATGTGCCAGTAGACGTCTCAGTCAACTGATACATCCTTCATCACCAGGGTCCATTTTCGCCGATTTTTGCTTGACCGTAGGGCGGGTTCGTGCTCAACAAAATCCCGCACGCCCATTTTTACGATTGAAGAGGCGCTTGCGGTGGGCGTCATAGCGAGTCCGGGCTATTGCAACGGGCACCATCATCTTCTCCACGTAGTGCTCTAAGTGGCCCTCACAGGCTCATGCTCGTTGGTCGAAAGGTAGTAGTTCTAGCAGTCTTTTTTTTAGGAAGATCCTTTTTTCATCGATGTGGACAAAGTCCAATATTGAGTCGAACTCGTAGTACCTGGCGCAAGAATGAGAGCGCTAATTTCATGTGGGAGACATCCGTGAAAAGTGGCTTCAGCGAGGCTGTGTCTCTTCTAACAATACTGCGCTTTAAAAGCTCGTGTACGGTACTGTTGGGCATACCTAGTCCATCCGCTCATGCGCGAATGTTCGTACGTTTGCACCGGGGACTTTCTCGATGGACCTGTCTATCATGACTAGCTGGTATGCCGAACACTTCCTTTGTCTGTCCTTCTTAAGATTGTACACTGATGGACCCAGCGATACTTCCGGCAGACGGACCACGCGACAGCATACTGGGGGCGCCAGATCTTGGACACTTTCTGGCGCGTACGGCCGAAAATCAGTGGTGGAGACCATCGCACCGCGAGGGAGATTGGCGTTGCTCGAGAGAGCTTGTAGGCAGATAAATGTTGCCTCTCAGTCCTCGTTTATAAAGTTCTTGCCCGTGTTTGATCGCAGTGTCATGTTCTAGCACATAGGCGTCTGCTCAAACAGCGATATCGGAAACAACTTTTGCATGAAAAACAATTGAAACTGGCGCCTTTAAAAAGCCTTCCATTGTTTTCTTTATTCCGCCATCAGTTGTGATGAGATAATCGCCTTCCCTAAAAGAAGTGTTACTCTTCGGTTCGGTCGGAGGGAGTAAATGTGTCCGTTTCATTTTCTTGTTTCCCTGCAATCTCATTATAAAAGCTATAGGAAAGTCGCGATTGGATGATCAAGTCACCGTCGCCACTGACGTAAGAACTGTCCACCAGGAAGCGCCAGAAGCACTTTCACATTAGGCCTGAGCACGATGAGCACTTGCTCCTAAAAGCCCACGAGCCGCTCAATTTGATCTTTGTAAACCGAAGCTGGACGCGTGCATCTGCATCACGCTTCTCGTTCAAGTTGAAGTGTATGACTGTAAATTTAAGAAGGCCATGGATGTAATGCTGGAGTGCACTTGAGAGCACTTCCGTTACCTTCATATCTCATATCACGGTCATCTGCAGTTGCCACAACCATGGCGCCGATTGCAGCGATGGCGTCGAAATGTTTCTTTGTGAGCGCCAAGAGCCCTTTTCAAAAATTGTGTGTGCGATGATAACATAATGACCTGAAAACGGACTCTTTAGTGTTTTCGGCATATTAGAGCGAATAAATACTTTTATTTGGAAAAAGAATCACGAATGGAAAGACGAGATGCTCATTTATTTTTTCTATCGGTTGTAGGCTTAGGCCAACGCACTACAGTTAAAAAATGAAGGGTAAAAATGACAAAACATTTTTGAGTGCATCAGATAATGACAATTTGTCATGGGTTATTATTAAGGGTATAAATCAGGGTATAACCGATTATAACGGGTACCAAACTATGTCCAAAGCTAATTTAAGTGGTATTGCCTAGATTTGGGGTTCCATGTGACCAGGGCATCAATAGAACAATTTCGCAACACGTAGAATCAAATCTATTTAATATCATGCAAATCCTCTGAGGTCCATGGCCGACATCTAACGTGTTACGATACTTTCTTTTGCATGAGTGACTGCAGGAAGAGACAGAATCTCGAATATGACATTTAGTAGCTTCGCAACACGCACCATGGATAAACCATTGCCATTATTGCTGTTTTTCATCTGCTCGTAATATTGTCGGCTCATATGGAAAATGGCGACGGCGGTTGGTTGAATCGCCGAAGCCCCAATCGACGAACCTTCGTATCACGAAATTTACCTTCTATGAGAGGTTCAGGACACGAATCCAGAATCGGAATTCTCACATTCAAAAAATGGTGGTACCATCGAGGAAAACGACGTAGCCGCTGCCAACGCACCAGCCCACTCGACCTGATCTCATTCATCAGCTGCCAGCGTACAGCAGCGACTTCCATCGGTCGTAGAAGCGGCACCACGCGCCTACGGCGTTCCGCAGACACCGCCACCTCCAACGGCTCACGGACAAGGCACTCGCACATCCAACTTACGCACCTAGATCCACAGCACAAATCATGGCTTGCTCGTTGCACGCGGACCAAGCACAGTAGCGCTAGACCGTCAGCCTCTACGGGGCGGAAGACGCGCTCAATCTCAGACGCCCACAGCAGCATCAGGCCACCTGGAGTTGGTTGTGCAGTCAACCGTGAAGTCTTCCATCAATCAGAGCGACAACTCAGGCGAGACCCTGGACAACTTTGTCGCGACGGGCACGACGTTCGTCGAGATCATTCAGATTCTCAATGACAAATACAGCCCTCGTGCGAAAGGGCGAGCAGTCATAGCCAACGGCGCTTGTCTTTTTGCGGCCTTTCCATCGTTGTCTGCAGCAGAAGCACTTCCATGTTACTTCACGCAACAGGCTTCACACGCAACAATACTTACCTCAGCTTTTTCATGGGGGATTTGTTTTGGCGGTTGCAGCGACTCGTGGATTCAGAATCCGGAGATCATTCTGATTAGCTATAATACCTTCTTTTTCAACCAATCACACTATGCATTACTCTTGTTTTGAGAATAGGAGATCTTCGTCGATTTGTGGACATTTCGAAAATCACCTGCTGTCTGCAATTATCCGCAGAATTGACAATATCACCTCAAAATATATTTCGCAATTTTCATGGACGACAAATATGAATTGTCATTTTCTGCTAATTAGCCAATATCTGATGTACCCGAAAATTTGGAAAGATACGGCACCCTGTCGACTTTTTCTGAATTGCGAAATTGAGAGGTGCCGCATTTTGCCGATTTTATGTCAGCTCTATGCAATATCAAAACAAGGTATAATTACCGGAATTTATTTCTTAAACAAGGTACATAAAATCAATGTTCACAAAATATGATAGGCAGTCAGTGCAGCCATTCAGTTCCATCACATGGCCATCTTCGCACCTTCGTGTTCTACCTCTGGATCAAGGCTGTGCACACGGGTTCGATGTTCTGGTCGGTCAGCTGTGCGCTTGCGTACTTCTACATGATGGCGGCCTGGGGCGGCTACGTGTTCATTGTCAACATTATCCCGATCTACGTGCTGGTCATGATCTCCGCCGGCCGCTACTCGCTGGTCTGTACGTTGCGTACTCGATATTCTGCACGCTAGGCAGCCTCATGGCCAAGCTAGTGCCCTTTGTAGGCTTCAACGTGATCAAGCAGGCCGAGTGCGCCAGCTCGTACAGCATCTTCGTGTTGGTGCAAAGTCTATAGCTTCGTGATCTGGCTGCGCAAGTACATCTCGGCAGCGTTCCGCCGCCTCGTGATCTTTGGTGCCGGTGGCGCTTGGCCGGCAATCTGCTGATCTTGCATCCCATGGGCAAGGTGCAGTGGACTGGCCGCAGTCTCACGATGCTGGACCCGACCTACGCCAATAAGTACATTCCGATCATCGCCTCGGTCAGCGAGCACCAGCCGACCACGTAGATATCCTACTTCTTCGACCTGCACGTTTCTCGTGCCGTTCGCGCCAATGGGTCTCTACTTCCTGTTTACAAACCTCACGGACGGCGGCATCTTTGTGATCCTCTACGGCACGGTATCATGGTGCGTTCATGCTCACACTTGCGCCCATTGCCTGTATTCTCGGTGCCATCGGTACCTCGACCACGTTGCGCAAGCTCATGGGCATTCTGCGTCGCTCGTCAATATACATCTTTCACAAGAACGGCGCGGCGGGTGGGCCCAAAAATACTGCTCAAAGCTTTTTCGCCGCAATCGTGTGCTCATTGGATTTTACAAAACAGGGTACACAAAAAATCTCAACTCAAACACGGTGCCCCCTCTTCCTGGGTGCCGTATCTTCCGGTACATACGTCACTCTGAGTTTAACGAATTCGCATGGTGATGCAATTTGAAGTTTGCGGAGCCAAAGAGTTGAAGTGTCGGTTGTCAAATGAGCTTGAAATCAATTTCCACAGGTCAGCAGTCAATAGAAATTATTCACCCTCAAAATTTAAACCTCAACTGCTCAAAATGCGATGAATCAACTGTAGACGCTCAACGCGCTATTTTTAATTCGAATACGTGGGTCGGTCGCGCCACTGA
>JAADVW010000777.1:0-15806 GCA_023335875.1 Elongisporangium prolatum
ACGCCGAAGCCGACTCCTGCGGCCACGATGCCAGCCCCGACACCGGCAGCTACTACACCGACACCGACACCGGCCGTGACAACTCCTCGCCCGACACCGAATGTGACCACTCCGTCACCGACTCCCCACACCACGACACCCACTCCGACACCGCAGTCGACAATGCCTTCCCCAATACCGTATTCGACGACTCCGATTCAATCAGCCAACACCACGACAATCGGGTCATCTGCCAGCTCGGCGGCTTCTGCTGGATCAGCTAGCGTCGTCCCAGAAGCAGGGTCAGAGTCCTCAGCTAGCGTCGTCCCAGAAGCAGGGTCAGAGTCCTCAGCCAGCTCGTCTACGTCCACTAGCTCAAGTGTGTCGCTTGTGGCGCAAACTGTTTCAACGAGTGCCATCGAAAGCGGGTCTGGATCTAACGCTGCCACAATTGGTGCCGTCGCTGCAGTGGCTGCCCTCGTTGTCGTGGCTGTTGGTGGTGCATTGTACGCCAAGAAACGGATCTCTCAGCGCAGCGCGTCTCCGTCCAACAACTGGAACAACCAGGTTCTGACGCCAGTCTAAGTACTAATCTCGTGCTGATCACTCGACCAGCTTTATGTTTCCCAATCGAGAAAGAGAGAGGACATCTAATCCACAAAAACAACCGTTTTGACTGACAAAGCTCAGTATTTCATCCCTTTTAGATCTAATCTGCTTCAGAGAATTACAGTCCCGGACAGCACCGACGTATTTTTTTCATTTTTGACACAGTTAAAATTAGAATTTTGACGTCGAAATGGTATCACAAGGCAAATTGGCGACACAACAGCCACTCAAAAAAAAAAACGAGGGGGCGAACAATGCCCCCATACAAAGATCAAGTAACGTAGTGGAGCAGATAATAGGGGTTCTCACACTTGGCTACTTGTGCTGATTTGCTGACAAAAATCAACCAATCAGATTGAATCAGCCAAAGTAGTAAGTTGCCAACCGTGAGAACTCAATTCGTACATACAGGGAAAGGTGACCAAATCAACAGTTTCTAGAACTGAATGCCTATCTGACTCTCTGCCACAGACCACAACCAGCCCTCTTGGCGATAAGCGTATGCCACGAGTAAGCCGACGCTCAAATGCACTCCGCGCTCTGCAAGTCCTGTTTCTTCTAACGTATATATTCGCACCCCTGCGACGTGCTCTACCGTGGTTACCGCTGTTATACAGACGCTTGGTCTCTCAGCGCGATCTGGACGCATCCAGCACTTTCCAAGGTGGAGTTCAGCGTCAATTTACAGCATGGACTGTTACCGCGCGCGCAAGATCATACGAATAGACCGAAGGACGTACAAGCTTCTTAAAGATGCAATTCTAACGCACAGCATATTTCGATATCATGCAAGGAAGCAGCGCGAAACTCCAGTAGCTCTCCAAATCCAAGTGTTTCTGTGCTACATCGCTACTTCCAATGCTGGTGGTTCTCATTACATCATTTCTCAGAAATTTGGAATTGGAGAAGGGACTGTTCAAGTTTTTATATCTCGTGTGCTTGCGGCTCTCAGTTTCTTAAAGACCCGATTGGTAAAGTGGCCTGATGCTCAAGAGCGTCGTGTACTTAGTGAACGAATTCCAGCTGATTCTGGTTTTAGTGGGTGCGTTGGATTCATTGATGGAACTACGTTTCGGTTGCGTTTTCGCCCGCAGCTCGATGGTGAATCCTATTTTTTTCGAAAGTCTGAATACAATGACTCGTGACCGCTATGATTGTTGGGTTTCCTGGATCCGTTCATGACTCTCGCCAATGACAAACAATGCAGTTATGTGTGAATTCGCAACGTTTTTTTTTCTCGAGCGAATATTTGCTTGGTGACTCGGCTTATAGTTTATCCGACTTGATTATCCCTCCATACAAAAAGCCGTTGGTTATAAAACGGCGGAACAAAAGATTCAACTACTATTTGGCTCGTTCTCGAATTGTGGCTGAACGCACTATTGGAATAGTAAAAGAGCGCTTTTCTCGGTTAAAGTATGGATTTTCTGCTGTTGTGAAAGGCTCCATGAGCCACAAGTATGTCGTAGACCTGATTGAGGCCGGCATAATCATGCATAATTTATGTATTCTGCATGGTGATACCCACAACAGTGATTGCATTAAAAGAGTGCTACGCGAACAACACAATGAGAGACACACCGTGGAAGCATCCGATGCATCTGCGCGAATTGTGGCTGACCTCAAGCAAAAAAGGCGAAACATCCAACAGAAAGTTCTGAATCATAATGGTTCCATAGAATCTGCTGATATTGATTGCTAATATAAATGATTCGCCTGTAATTTGTCTTACATCTCCATGCCTGAATCTCCGCTGTCTTCCTTTCCTTCGCAGTGAGAGGATCGTTTGTGATCCTGTGTGTTGTGCGTCATCAGCTCCATTCGCTTGAAGAACTGCTGCTGCTCTAGCTCCATTTTCTTAAGCGGGTTCGATTCTCTTCTTCAAAGCGCCATTTCTTAAACGATAGTTCTGCACGCTGTAGGTCAAGCGCCTGTTGTGCAGTGTTCATCAGTGGTCCGAAGAATTCGTCTGAAACAGTGGATCTGTTCCCTTTCGTTGTAGTCGGAGTACCACTTGCGGTGCTGCAAGGAGATCCAGTGGACAGTGGTGGTGCCTCGATTCCTACAATCCAAATAGTCTTAATATTCAAAGCCATCGAGTATTAGTCGAGACACTTTCTTACCACCAGCATTTGTGAGATAGTTATTGGCTTCTGAATCATCGACGTAAGTTGCGTGTCTCGGCTTTCCGTAACACTTCCGCCATTTCCGCACGCAATCCCACTATTGTCTGGCGCCATCCTACTGGTGGCAGACGGATTGTTAAACAGGACGATAGATGATGGATCATCTGTAGAATCGCTCAGATAGTGGGGGGATTTACAGCAGCATATCCACCCATAAAACCATGCAGTTCATAAACGAACTCGAACTTTTTGACTATCGTGGCTATTCATACAATCAATCGGTTAGAAGTGGATTCTTTAACAGCAGAAACATTGTGCACAATATACTTGCCTTTTACCGTAGTGGGATCGGTGTCTAAACACCCAAAACCAGACTGCTTCACATATTTGGTATGAATCTCTTTGTATGATCGCTCTAGCCACTCAGTTTTGTACTTGACTTGCTGCCACATACGCTTCACTTATGCCACAGAAACAGACATCCAGCTATCAAACTCATCTAAAGTAATGATCAGTAAAGCATAGTATCGCACCGTTTGGATATTGCGGAAGAAAAAGTCGATTTGACACCGTTCTTAAACTCTCCATAGTTCTTGCCAAGGTAATTGACAAGATTCCAAGTGTCATCCCTTGACTAGCGCCCTTGAGTGTTTTTTGTTGTTGTCTGCTCAACTCATCCTATAGAAAAATCCGATTAATAATAAAAAAAATGACAGCGCTTCGCGACATGATGTACTACTTGTTGCTAGACTATTTACAGCGCGTTGTTCGATAGTGTGCCTTTGGTCTGTCACACATAGAGCTCATTAGTGGTCTCGGCTTCTCTATTTTGACTTGCTGTCATGCGGCGCGTACCTCGGAGAGCAGGCGAAGATTCTCGGGTGCTCAACTGAAGCAATCGCAGGGCTCTTCGTCGGCGTTTCTTGAATGAGGGACATCCTCATAGGCCACCCTTCCAAAAATAATCCCCTTTCAAAACTGCTACTAGCAGAAAAACAGCGTCGTCAGCATGCTAGAATTTAGTCCAATCATACACGAATGTCCTTATCAGCACAGCCAATCGGAATTAGTCAGCAAAAAAAGCGTCTCTGGCGATGCTGACTTTGCTAATTTCAAGTAGCCAATCAAATCCCTTTATTTTGGTCAGCGCTTTTTTGAGTGCATCATAATCAGCGCGCTATCAGCGGAATCAGCAAAGCGTGAGAACCCCTAATGATCGGAAAATGGACACCTTAGCTTATTTTCGCATATTATAGCGAAAAAATAATTTTGTCCGAAAAAAGAAACACGAATGGAAAGAACAGATGCTCAGCTACTTCTTTCTATCGGCTGTAGGCTTAGGTCAACGCACTACAGCTCAAAAATGATGGGTAAAAATGACAAAGCCTTTTTGAGTGCATCAGATAATGACAATTTGTCAAGGGCATTATTAAGGGTATAAATAGGGTTAGAGTCCATTATAACGGGTAGCAAAATATGTCCACAAGCTAATCCAAGTAGATTTGGAGTTCCAGGTAACCAGTGCTCCCTGGATATCAGTAGAACAATTTAGCAGCACTTAAAATCAAATCTATTAAGCAGTATGCAAATCCTCTGACGTCCATAGACTTTTGCTGATATTGAGCGCCTTACGACGCTTTCTTTTGCATGATTGACTGCCAGGAGAGACAGAATGTCAGAACTGAAACTTCGTGGTTTCGCGCCACTAAACCCATTTTCATTATCTGCTGTTTTTTATATCTGCCAGTAATATCACCTCAAAATTTATTTCGCGATTTTGATTGGACAACAAACATGGATTGTCATTTTCTGCTGATTTGCAATTAACTGACGCATTACGTTATAACACGAGGTGGAACAAACGGAGACCAGTTGAGTGCACGGAAGCGAACCTCAGCGACGATTGACCATGCTACTCTTCGAGACGTCGTATGCTATGTCAAGAAGCAACGGATGCGCGTAGTGGTAAAAGCAGAGAAGCTCGACATCCTCCTCCTGCATGCAAACGAGCAGTATCGGCTGGTGTCGCAAAATCCAGTCGACAGCCGAGTCAAAGCCGGTCGCGTCACGCCGCGAATCTGCGAGCTTCTCAATCGCAAGCAAGACGTTGCTGCCGGCGTGTGTGGACGGACTACTGGAACGAGCAAGAGTTTACAGTAGCGTAGCGCCACTTCCAGGCAAATACACGGCAAATCTGTGCTCGTGCCTCGCGTCGCAATGGTGGCAACCCACGTGCAGCAGTTCGTCCGCGAACGCCGCGTAGGTAGGCAACTACAGTCGCACGAGACGTCATGGACCTGCTCGTACGAATGGAAGTCGTCAACGTCAACTATGACTCGTCTACAGTACTTCAATGGTCCACTCCCTACGACCGTTCGCCGCTGCTTATGGCACCTGGGCTACAAGCGCAGCAGAAATAAGGGCTCTCTAAGCTATATGTGACGAATTGGCGTCAGAATTCGGCTCAACCAATCAGCAGGCTCGCTGTTTAAAACGTGATCTGCTCCCAGATAACGTCTCCTACGCAAGTTCAAGCCTACGTCCCGCATGTCCCGAAGATATACCCCCAGACTGGCCTCAGTCAGCCAGACCGGCCCTAGTCAGCCAAACTGACCCCAATCAGCCTAACTGACTCCATTCAGCCGGACTGGTCCGAGGTGGGACCTGGTCTGATTCTCACTGGCTACAGTGGTACTTGCGGACGGGAAAGATCGCCATATGTTGTCCAACTCGGTGCCATCAGAGGTACCGTTCGACCTCCTTCTCTGCTCATCGTTGATTTTACCTTTGTATCAATACAGTCTTCTTTATGCCTTCAAGTGCGCAAGTATCCTTTTAGTCCCTACTGGAGGTGACCGAGTAACGCGAGCCTAGAGAAGTGGAAACCTTCCCTCCCCGGGCGGCAATTGGTAAATCCTAAGCCGTCCCTTTATATTGCCTGAGTGCTTTGTACGACTAGAGTAGTGTCGCTCCCAGTAGTGCATTTTATATTGCCGATTTTAGGCACCGATTGTGAATTATATTTCCTCTTGGTTGTTGCGAGGGCCATCCTGGCTGCACCAAGAAATAGTCCTTCGCCCCTAATTCGTGTTGTTTCTGGTGCCGAAGTAGACACGGGTCCTGCATACTGGTTTCTTTGGAATCTCGGTTGTGTAAGTAGACCAAGGGTCCTGCACGCTCTATAAACTCAGCTGCGTAAGTAGACCAAGCGACCTCAGGCCTTCAAAGCCTGAGAAGTCCGGACGTTTGTGCATATTTGATTGTATTATTTATATAAAACCCGAGGAAAACTCTTGTCAGACATACTTGCGCGAAGGATCTAATTCGTTAGATTGTCATTCTTGATAGTCACACGTTACTACCGATCTAAAGGACATACAAGGGTACACTGTGTGAGGTATTGGCTTATATTAATTAGTTGAAATCGATAACCAACTGGTTCTCCACCCCTTAGGGCCAGTTGGGAAAACGATACCACAAGTGACGCCCCGGTGCGGTCAGTTTCTCACGGAACTTGACCCACTTCATCACATAGTCTTCGTTTTACAACAACAACAACAACACGGAATTCGTGTCCCCAACATCACAATTACAACCTGGTCTTTCCAGCCTTCAGTTATCTAGTTATCTGAGAGCTAGACATGTATCTATGAAAACAAAGCCTTCGTGCGCTGCAAGAAAACACGGTTCTAATGTTGCAGCTAACAGCGCTGACCACCAGGACAATCCCCTGGCTGACAACGTGGTTTGCAAAAGAGCCCTCCACCCCCAAGACGAAATACCCAAGTCAGTTCTACAGCAGATCCAACGTATATGCCCTCACAAGCGCCAACGCGACACTGACTCGATCTGAGAAAACGACTTAACTCTCCCTTGTCTCGTGTCCGGTACCTATGCCATCAGAACTTACACCGTTGCTCTTTCAAGCACCAGACTCAGCATCCTGTGATAATTATATCGAACCGTCGAAGTCGACACCGAACGTAACATCTCCAGCAACAGGATCGCCCTCCTGCCCACTCGAACGAATCCGGCTTGGGCTAAAGCAGCAACCAGTTTGTTCGATTTTCGTAGCGAATGAGTCACTTTTGCCCTCTGGGTCGAAGCAGTGTTAGTAGCAGCGCTATTACTACATGTAGTCAGGAGCAACACCCTCAGTTCCAGAAGTTCAAGTTCCGTTGTGATACTTGGGGATTGAGTCTTCACCCAGGCATCCAGAGTTCGTGAACGATAGGTTACTGTAGGTTACTTAGGTTACGTTTGTATTCTGACAGTTGTGTAACCAGTGAATACACTTTGGTTTAGAGGTTACGAGCCCGAGGCTCTAACAATACTTGTGAAAATTGAAGCGGAGCTTCTATCAGAAGACTGAGAAGAGGAAAATTGAGATGAAGCAAGGTGCCGGTGTGCCCATGCTCATCGACAAGAATAGTGATTTTAACAGTTGGTACAGCAAGCTGTAACGCAAACTTGATGTGAAGGGCCTCTGGAAATGTTATGTTCCAAGGCTGAGGCTGTTCCTGATACCATCACGAACAGGAGGGATTATGAAGCTCGTGTGAAATAACGAAAGGATGTGAGATGGGAAATTGAGAAGACATTGTCCGATGAAATGGCTGAAGCAGTGAATGATGTGAAAAGGCCGTTTGATGTGATTCAGCGGCTACGCAAGATGTTTGTTGGTGCGGCGAAGTTGACTTTGGTGCACCAGCTTCGGTCTATGATGCTCATGAAACACACGAAGAGTGAAAACTTGATCACATTTATCAAAGAGCTGAAGGATGGGTTTACCAAGCTGGAGAATATGGGATTAGCTCTTAAAGACACGTAGAAGCGATATATCTCGGTAATGATATTGAATGATGAATTTGATCATGTGTTACGCCCTCATCTCGTGCAAACGCTGGCTTGAAAGATAAATTAAAATTTGATCGTTTAGTTGAGCTATTGGAGTCTTCTTGTATTGAACCTGAGCAACGACAGATATTGCAAGCACACGGTTAGCAACAGAATCAGAATCATGATCAGGGTGAATTAGCGCTTGCCGCTGTGAGACAGAAAAACAAGCAGAAGGGGCCATGTTATTGTACGGATTTGATAGAGCCCCTCGTGTCCTCGGCTCCGCTGGTGATTGACGAACGGTGACAACACCGATCTTGGTTTGCTAACGGAACCTGCGTCCGTTTAGCTGGAAGTTCGGCCGAGACCTACTTTCCCACTATATTCTGATAAGGCCTTATCTAGCCGCGGCCGATGCTAGGCGCGGTGTCGGATGCCAATTCTTAGTGACGCTCCCACCCACGGATCACAGCACAATCAATCACTAGTTAGTCACTCCCCGGAGTGGCTACGCGATGTGGTGGGTGCGATCGATAACGGAGCGTCTCAGACGGTCACAAGTTGCACCGTCGACCCTACGTTGCTCTTCATTGGCTACTATGCAAACACACACTATAACCGAGGTTCACTCTCCGCACACTCACTCGGGTGTCCGACTAGTTCAAGCTCGTCGTTGCTGCTCGTCACGGTCTCGTCAATCACACACTGAACTGTCGTTCACGGCTGGCTGGACTCTCTCTGGTTGGTTGGTCTCTCTGGATGGTCGGAGTTGCAGTGCACAAGCCACGGGCTCTCAATGCACTCAACTGTCGGCTTCTTCGCTGTACGATGCTGTCGCACAGGTCGCTCTTGGTCTGCAGCGCGTTGTTCTCCTCGCGGCAAATCTCGAACTACTGCGTCTCGTGCTCCGGTACGAGAGCTGGCGTGCGAGTCTTGAGCTTCCATATTCCTCCCGCGTTATGTTGCTGATGTCCTGGCTGGTGGGTCGAATGTTGCTGTTGTTGGTGGCGATAGGGCAACTCAGGCTCGGTCGTGGCTTGCTGCAACTCAAGACAGCTGTGGGACTGTTGTTGTTGCTCGACGAGCCGATGGGTAAGCTGCTTAGGTTGTTGGTCCGCGACTTCTTCATCCACTAACTTCTGGCACAGTCTCTCAGTGGCGCGAACGTAGGCGCTGGCAGAAGGATGTTTCTTTGTTGTTCCATGTCGTTGTCGTCGTCGTCGTCGTCATTCATTAGATCCAACACTGTTCGGGCACCACAGTCATGAATAGATCGCCGTGGGAACCCTATCTCCTTGCATTATCATTGTGGCTTAACCAATCACTTTTTCAAGGACTGTCGTATCTACAAAGAGAAGATCAAACGTGGTTGGAAAGAACCCACCATCATGTTGTTCAAGACGGGATTTCCATGATGATGACGCGACCCAACTCGAAAGCAACAGCACAAGAAAATAGGTGCAGATGATGGCAAGCATACATTGAAGACTAAATACAGTCACACTGTGTTATTCGATGAAAATCATTTCCCTTCCTACGATCGAGAAGCTACGAAGCAAAGGTAGCTCTTCACGCAACAGAAGAAGATAGAAAGCGCAGCAAAGAAGAGTGGAACTTTGACAGGAACGTCAGTGGTGAATGAACATGCAGACGAATGTAAAGCCATAGCCCATTTGTATGATTATGTGTTGCCACACCACAGTCTGAATCACAGTCTGAATGATGAAGAGAGGCGAAGTGTGAATCATGATGCTGAGAAGCAGATCAGCACCATGAAAGACACCGACACGTCTAGTCCAGAGACAGACAAGAGTCATAGGCGCAACCAGCCGCGTCTGATCAACGCTGGGGAGCAAGATACCGGTCCAAGCATCCCATAGGATGCTAGGTTGACAGAATACAGAAGTAGTGGGGCTAGCGGCATATGCGCCAGAGTGCTGGGTCATGAAGTTGTAAGAGAGCACAAAAGCGATGAAGCTGATGAAATAGGAGAGGACTAATGGAAATGTGAAAGGCGCTGAAAAGAAGCGTATCAGACAAGAGGGGTATGAAAGCCAGAGACAGAAGAAACTGTCAAGATTATCAAAGCCAGAATCATGGACCAAAGTGCAAACAACTGGTTGTGGCCAATGCACCAAACCGCGAAGATGGATGAATGAATATGTTTTGCTTGTAAAAGAAATCAAGTCTGAAAGCGATCGTCTTACTCAGAAGCAAGTTGCAAGGAATGTGGCGCCCAAATGGCATACAGACGGCTACGTGATGGCAGCAGCCGTATCTGCTGCTATTGAAGAATCAGCCACACTACAAGGAATCGTCAGAGCTTTTACAATGGAAAGAGGTGACTGATTCCGAGTTTAAATCACTACTTGAAAATGAAGCTCGAGAACTCGTGTCGTGGACATCCGACATGAAAGTCCTGCAAAACAAGTGGGTTTGACCACGTGGTACAGAAGAAATAGAAAGCTGATGGCACGATAGAGCGTTATAAAGCTAGACTAATGGAGTTGATTATCTTGAAGTTTTTGCTCCAGTAGTTAGATATGAATCGTTGAGATTTCTTCTCGCGTATGCTGCTGTTCGTGACTACGAAATTGATCAAATGGATGTCACAACTGCATTTTTGAATAGAACAATTGATGTCGTGGTATTTGTGCAGCAGCCAGAAGGACATGTAATGAAAACGCAAGAGAAATATGTTTGCCGCCTACGTAAGTCGCTCAAACAAGTTCCCAGAGTGTGGTATAAACTGCTGCATGAATATCTCCAAGGTGTTATGTGCAAGTGACCCAAATGAAATTGAACTTATGAGCAAGAAGCGATATCGCCAAGTGATTGGATCGTTGATGTATTTAATTCTTGGTACACGACCGGAATAGCATATGCAGTTCCCAATATTTTTCGAACCCAGGTATTGCGCATTGGCGAGCAGTCAAACATATTTTTCGCTATTTGGTGGAACAAAAACTATGGATTGATTCTTGGTGGCTTTGAGTTCTTGGATAAACCACTTCAACACCAAATGTATGCATACAGTGATACCGGCTTTACAAGCATGAAGATCGTTGATCGATAGCTGACTACGTATTGAAGCTTGGAGGAAGTCTTGTCTCATGGTGCAGTTAAGCTGAAAAGACTATCGCTCTTCATACCACTGAAGCGGAATATATTGCACTCATGATGCTTGTTCAAGAAGTAAATCATTTACGCATGATGGTTCAAGAAATGTTTCATACTCGCCCAGAAGCAACTACGATTAATGTGGATAATGCAAGCGCTTTAAAGTAAGCCAAAAATCCAGAATTTCGTTCAAGCACAAAGCATATTGAGCATCATTTCATTCGTGAAAAGGAAATCAACAATGAGATCTCAGTTGCCAAAGGTGGCAGGAAGAGACAACGTTGCGGACATATTTACAAAGCCGCTAGCTCGAGCGACGTTTGAAAAACATCGCAAGGGTCTTCGAGTCAGGCCTCCTACAATTCAGTATTAACTTTAACTGGATCTTAGCAATGTCAAAAATACAAACGGCAATTACACCATTTCTCGAGCAAGATCGGAAGACCAGCAGCCAAATTCAGATTACCTTTGTTATTCGATAACAAAAAGCATATTAATTTAGGGGTGTATTGAGAACGCCACACAACCATTGATTCACCGGAGTATAGTCGGTAGCAAGGCAATTAATCGAATTAGAGGGGTATTTTGTTCATAGAGTTCTAAATAATATACACCGTTCTGAACTTGGTTGCTGGTCGGCTAATCTTGCTCGAGAAATGGTGTAGACTGGTGCAATAAAAAAATTGCCGCAATTCCAGTTAATAGGCACCGTATATTAGTTAACGAAGCTATACTTGCGCATCCTGATAGTATCCCTACTGGTACTCCTACAGCAATAAACGCGCGGCAATCAGCGTGTCACACTTTCCCCACCTCATTTCACTCAAATCGAGCAATCAAATTTTGAGGGAGGAGTCCTGGACGTGTGGAAAATGCCTTATTCGAAGAAGAATGCGGTAAACTCTTTGTTGGACGGCATGGTCGAGAAATCAAGATAGTGTCGTTCCGCACGCGCTCTTGGTCAACAAAGAGCCCTGCTGTGAACCAATGAGATAACTAAACCATGTGCTGACCAACTCATTTTTACTCTTTTTAGTAGTAAATACGTGGGAGCAGGTGGTGTTGTTTGTTTTGCCGTGAGAGAAACTAGGGAGCTCCAACTTAGGGGTAGGTCAGTACTAATTACATTGTGGTGGACGAATAGTCAGGAGACCCGTTTTGATTACTACGCTACTAAATAGTTCATTAAGAGTCAAACGAATGACTTGATGTGTGGTGTCCTGAATAGATTAGCAGAATCTATCGGCTGTTTGGGACGAAGCACAGACAGCACTGCAGCAGCAACAGCAAAGACAATGAGGACCATACAGGTCACCAAAGTCGGGTGACAGTCGACCACTTAAAGCCAGCACGAGAGAGCCATAAGCTCGTGAAAATGGTGCTGTACAGCAACAATTCACAAGGTATCGACGACTTCATGAAAATGCAATGCAATACCAAGGAGAGGGATCAATAGTTATCTCTACGCAGAATTGCGCGGGGAAGCCAGGATGGACCCACTGCATCAGGACCGACCCGTGCACGCCAGTGCAGTTGAATTCAGTTTGCAGTTGACTGATAGAGATCGTTGCGACGAGTGATACGTATATGAATGAATGCTCAATGTGTAGTGTAAGGCAATGTGAATTCTCCTGTGTAAGTCTGGCTCCCCGCTGAAGGTCATCAACAACCTATGTGATGGATAGTCTCCCAGGACCATGATCAACGATATAGGGCGGTAACTGTTGACAAATGATGTGGACAGGACGAGGAGCGAAAGCGAGCTAAGCGACCAGTAGCGCAGACAAAGGCGGAGCCAAGAGCTGCGACCAAAACGAGAGAGCAAAAAGAAGCCAGTCGCTACGGAAGGTGAAAAAGTCCACGCAGCAAATGGACGACTATAAATCTAGTTTTTGCACTTAAAAGACAGCGCTCTCTCCATTTAATACCCGACAATGATCACAGTGTAGTTCGTGACGGCTGCGAATGAGTCGTGCAGCTATTGGTTGACAATGGACTTCCATCATTCTCATTCTTCGGTCCTCAAGCCTGATAATAGCCGGCGCCCTCGCTGCAGCTTGCGTACCCCAGTCAGTCGAATGTGTGTGTATTGATACATAGTTTGTACATGTGTCGTGTGCCTTTGCATATAAAGGTGTGGCTTGTAATTGCGCATTCCGTATCGCCGGGCGTAGCGAACCATATGTGTGCGTGATATTACTATCCGATTTTCAGCGAAACATAATCGTTGGGGGTTCAAGTCCGAGGGAGTAAGGAAACCCATTTCCTGAGTCGTGTAGGGCTCTTCATCCGATTTCTGCGTTTTATCATCATCATGGATTGTTATTGTATTGCTGTGTGTCAGTCTGTATATTATTAGGCAGCAAGAAGTAAGTAAACATACTTACAATTTTGGAGTCGTCACGAAATTACTAATAGGAGCTGTAGGATGATTTGTTACGCGACAAGTCCCAATGCTGCTCATGAAGTCTGCAAAACCTGTATAATCGCCCGACGCCAACTGCCAGGCGGGCAAGAAACTCACGTGCCTGGGCTACACATTAGCTGAGGCGAACAGACTTGGTGATAATCTTCATGTAGCGGCGACGATTCTTATAAATCAGCGCTGACCGGCAGCTTACAGTCTGGGAGAACAAGCACAACACTCTTTGCTGTTGCTGCTGCAGTGCTGTCTGTGCTTCGTCCCAAACAGCCGATAGATTCTGCTAATCTATTCAAGACACCACACATCAAGTCATTCGTTTGACTCTTAATGAACTATTTAGTAGCGTAGTAATCAAAACGGGTCTCCTGACTATTCGTCCACCATAATGTAATTAGTAATGACCTACCCTAAGTGGAGCTCTCTAAGTTGGAGCTCCCTAGTTTCTCCCTATTGCCGTAATTGGGCCAATTTAAATTGAATTGGATTTGCCGAAATTCAATAATAAAAATTCAATTAGGAAAAACCCATTTTTTACTTTATTTAGGTTTTTTTCGAATACCTTCAGGTGGGGGCACTTGGGGATTGAGTTTCGAGAACGATAGATTACTAAGGTTACGTTTGTGTTCTGACAGTTGTGTAACCAGGGAATACACTCGTTTTGAAATTTATTGATTTACTTAAGATTCCTGCTCTCTTTGAAGCCGTTGAACCAACAATACTGTAGTACGCTGTGGCTGTGGCTAAATGCATGGTCCATCGTAAGTTATTTTTGAACATCGATGCGTCTTCGTCGTTGCAGTCCCTCTGCTGTGGCTGCTATTGTCGCGGAAGCTCTCGCATCCATTACCACGTTCGGTAAGAAGTCAGCTGCTGTGTTGAAATTGTATCTCACGTGTCTCCACTGAAAGCGCTGAAGGTGGTTGATGAGCGCGATTTCTTGATAGCTTTGAATTGCTATCCGTCCTTGAAATTGGGTGATCAGAAGTCGATTGTCCTCAGAATTTATATCTGCGTTCGTTTCGGTTCTACAGTAATAGCCGTTGCAAAGCTATCAATCCCGCCTTGAGAGCTCTTACTTTGCATTGGTTGTTTCTGGCGTTTTGTTTTGATATGCGTATCCGCAATATAACAGTAATAGTTGCCAACCAGTGCGATCTGTGTCTTGTATAGAAATACACCATCCACTCCCATCCCTTCCAGGAAACGGAGACGGACACTGTGTGAGGATCGGTTTTGTTACAAGACCAATCCTTACAAACACATACAATACTCTTGTGTGGGTGCGGCAGTGGCGTGATTGGCCGTCAGTGTCTTGAGAACCTGATACATACAGATCCCATGCTCCGTCATTGCGGTACTGTCGCCTTGTGTTAGAACGTTAAGTAACCCCACTGAGCAGCAGTTCTTACTCCTGGTAATGAAGTGTCCGTTGGGACGAATTAACCGCACCTTTTCTCATGTTGACCACCAGCGCGAGCGGAATTCTCCTACTTGAACATAGCGGTGCTGCTCCGTGGTACAGTTAGAATATCAACCGAATCAATCCAGATACAGTACAGTGGCACCAGTCTGTGTGCATTACATTCAAGAGAGCGCAGTCTTGTTTTACGCCGGACCAATGTGAAGCCGTAGGTACAGTACGAAGCGAGTGGGCAGCAAGTTGGACTTGTCAGTTGCCCTCTCCCTTCGATAAATATCGGCCCCCTAGCCCTCGACCTGGAATCAATCTCGCTCCGATCCTTTGCTAACCAATCTCAGTACTGAAGCCATTCTCGTGGGTTACTGGACCGAGCCAGGCTCATTTGGAAATGTGATGTACCCACCACAGTTGGAGGATTCGTGTACTGATCCAGGTGATCTACTTCAACAAACCTGGTTTGCGCGTTAGTTCTGGGTCGAGAGTTAACCCACACCATCTCCCAGCACTGGCGACTGCGTCAACATTCTCTTCGGCGTTGGCTCTCAGTCTCCAATCAGCCAAGCAGATAACACTCGACATCTTGGTCTCGCTATGCGCGGGTTTCTTTCGTTCGCGCTGTCGGCCGCGGCTGCGGCAGCACTGGGCCAGGTATCGGTGCTCGCGCAGCCCGTCAGCGTGTGCGGAGATGCGACCTACACGCTCCCAGCGTCGCGAGGAGCCCTGTGCTCGGGCTCGGGCTCTTCGCCCGTTGGCACGGCCTGCCCCATGAAGGGCGACCGTGCGAGCAGTGACTGTCGCAGCTTCGAGTTTTCGTTTGTAGGTGGAAGCAGCTGCGTGGCGCCAGAGAACGCGGTGTGCACCATCGTGAGCGGAAAGACGTGGGGCTGCGTGTTCCCGACACTCGGTTGCCAACCGATCAGTCTTCAGTGTCCCAACTGGTATTATGATGAAGATGCTGATTCATCCTCAGCAAGAAAACGGATTCTCCAAGCTGCTTCGTCTGTGTTCGACTCGTCCAGTGACGCCACAGATGCCTCGTGGTTCACACAAGATACCGAGGTAGATGAGCTCCTAGCTTGTAACGAAGTGGCAACTCCAACGCCAACAGAAGTGCCCACAGCTGCACCGACACCAGTGCCAACTCTAGCACCAACACCAGCGCCAACTCCATCTCCAGCGCCAACTCCAGCACCAACGCCAGCACGGACTCCAACTCCAGCGCCAACGCCAACGCCGACGCCAACGCCAACGCCAACCCCGGAACCAACGCCTGAACCAACGTCCGCGC
>JAADVW010000778.1:0-15764 GCA_023335875.1 Elongisporangium prolatum
CAACGAGCAACGAGTGATGGACATGCGTGCTCGTATGGTACGGTAACGAATCTCTTATGTACGATTACAAAGGCTGTACTGTTGGGTTTCGATTAGGTACGGTGGTACCTTTCCCATGCGTCTAAACGCGTAATTTACGAGAGACGAAATATATGCAATTTATCTGAGAGCTGTAATGTTGTTCGGATGTTGCTGCATTACGGTGCAGTAGCTACTGCGCAGCATTGTGGACGCAACCAGCGTTGACACACATACGGTTAAGCAACGCCAACGGTACTTCCAATCGCGTTCTAAAGTCGTATTCGGCCCCAATATAGAAAGAGCTCCTTCTGGTGCTATTGATCCTGAGAGCTGCTGTTGAGGTCATCCGTGGTGGAGCGAACTACAAACCGATTCAAGACAAAGTATTGCGCGAAAACTGCGTTGCGATGTATACCATGTGTGTTCGAATACGACAAACGACTTGTTTTGGTCAAATGTGAAGTCTTGCTTAAGACTAAATGCTCGAAGAGCGATGGTGCTACTGTAGTGGTCGTTGTACACTCGTTGCAACCCCGAATGCGTCGCCACCCAATCCACCAATCCACTATGGTCTAGTCTGTTGCTACTCTCGCTGCCCTCCCCATCTTCGCGCCTGCCACTGCCATGTTCACTGTGGACACTGCGACCATGCCCTCAGGCTGTGTCGAATATTCGGAGCCAAAATCTCAAGGCTGGTGATGTCTTTGACGGAGGCATGAAGATGTATGGGCGCTCTGACATCACGCGGCGGCAACACAGAGTCGGTGACTGTAATTTCGTAGAGGCCTTCCTGGCTCCCTCAAAAAGATCTCCCGCCTTTTCATCCTTGCCCCGTCTTTGTACCGAACCGGTATGTCACTTTGGCGCGGTGTTACTACCACGGGCCCGACCGGTTCGACCTAGACCGGTCCCGGTTCACTAACCGGACCAACTTTGATCGGACCAGGACCCATCCCCCTTGTTGGTGGTTATCTAGTTGGAGGACTGATTAGCTGGCCCATGCCCGACCTTAACACTGATTGGCCGAAATATCCCGATATATAATCCAAGCCATCGACTCGCTTGCCGCGAAGTCCTCGAAAGCGCTGCCAGTGTCGGACCATCGTCTCTTGCGTATCGGGTTCCACGGCGCCGCTGATATTGTATAGCTGCCAGGGTCGCAGCACGGGATCCATCAACGAGGGCGCCTTTGTTTCAACCGGCGCCATCGTCATGATAGTCGTGGATGCTTGAGCGGCTGCCTCCATCGTCGTGGACGCCGCTGTTGTCGGCGTCGTGCTTGAAGCGACTCCCACCGTCGCTGCCGGGTGGCAGGTTGGATCGGCGCCGGAGTCGCTGCGGGGGTCCCTCCGCCTGCGCTCTTGGTTATTTCGTGGCCCGCTGTGCTCATCGCCTTGTGCTTCGCGTCGTTCGTTCAATTGTGAGCGTGTGAGCATGCTCTCGTTGGGCGCGGCTTCTCTCACCGCGTCTCTCGTTCTCTCGTCATTTCCAATCTTCAATCACATCGCGCCGTTGGCGCTCCCTTGAGAGGGGGGTGATGTAACGGGCGTTCCCCCCGTTGCATGGTACTTCTTTTCTCTTGGTCGGCTCCATGTCGTTCAATGCTACGCTGTGGTTCAATCTGAACCCACTGAAGCCGTGCGAACCGGAATCTTGTCTTCTTTTCCGATGCACGGCCCCAGAATGACCGCCATATAATGGTCTACACTTTACAGGGGTTGCGTGTTTGTATGATTACAAATGTACCCACTTGTAATCATACAAATGTACCCACTTGTAATCATACAAACACGCAACCCCTTTTTTTGTACCCACGAGGGGTCGCTGCAGGTCTCGGGTGGCTCGTGCTCACTATCCTGTGACTGTCCAGACCCACGTGATCAGCGCCGCTGCCAACAGTTCTTTTCCGTGTCGACACACTCAGGACGTCCGCCGCAGCAGACTCTCGACCCACCTTCAGTGTCCGAGCAGGCTCGACCCCCTCACTTACACGCCCGGGGATTACTCCTCTTTTCCTACGCCAACCGCTACCACCTGTTACCACACGCACACGTTACCTGCCCTCGTTCCTTCACCTTTCCGCCTCATCGGACGCTTCTTGTGGCTTCTCCTTGCTGCTTATCGCTCGCGGAATCTGCTGCGAACCCTCCAGGCCCACCACTCGTCGCAGCGCCTCTTGCTCATCGAGAACCTATGTCCAACTGGTAATTCCTTCAACGCACGTCACGGAGCAGCGGTCCCTGATTGGCGGGATTTTGACCACCCATTTACCACAAAGGCGCACGAGTATTTTCGCACATTTGGGGAAGACTGGGCTGTTAACTGGCGATGACTGGGTGCGCTAACAGATTCATGAGTGTCTTGGCTCTCAGTGAGTCTCGTTGGACGCATTATCGCCCACTGAAAAAACACCATGACTCCGACTTCGCCAAGCCCATGGACGACGACTGCAGCAGCAGCAGTGGAAGGCCGTGATCTGACGCTGGAAACTGTCCAGAAATATTACACTCAATCATCACATAGAGTAATAAATTAGCCCTACCCACATCTGCAAAAAACGTAGCAGACGAGCTACAAAAACGAACAGGTCTGGCAGTACCTCCCAGAACCATGACTGCTGTGCTTGGAAGAATGCGGTTCGGACTTGTACGCGGCAAGAAGCGTAATTTTATGGCTGAATCTCGTGGAAAAAAATGTCTCCTACCGCACTACGTGCGTGCAACGAAAGAAAACCAATCGTGACCAAAACGGTAACCCCGATTCCGAAGTTTATTTGGATGAATCATACTGCAATCTGCACCATGTGACCGGCAAAACCTGGCTTCTAGAGGATTGTGTGCGGTACACAAAAAGTGGAAGAGGCGGCAAACGTGCATGCATTGTTGGCGCCGGCGTTATTTACAAACAAGGTGAAATTCCACGATGTAATCCTCGCGGTGCATGGGCTCGATAATCACTCAAATTTGGCAATCTGATCTAAAACGAAGTCAAGATGATGATTATCATGGAAACTTCAATGCTCCAATCTTTGAATCCTGGTTTGATAAACTTTGCAAAGCTTTGAAAGAAGATATATGGAATATGCAAGGTTTATATGGATGGAGCAGCCTATCACAAGCGTGTATTGAACTCTACCCCCAACACTGGTACTCGCATATCTGATATTATAGTGTGGCTCCGCACAATCGGGCACCAAACCCCCAAAAGGCTACGAGAGCACAGCTTCTAAAAATAGTGGCTATGCACAAGCAAAAGAAAAAGTTTGCCTCCCAAGAAATTGCAAAGCGTTATGGACACACTGTATACTTCACACCGCCGTACCACCCAGAGCTCCAGCCTATAGAGCTCATATAAGGGGGGGGGGGTAGCAAAAATGAAGTTGCTACAAAATCATTTGAAAACTTGAATGAGCTCAAGGCTAAATTGCACGAAGCTTTTAACCCCTTGAGTCCGGAGCCAAAACTTTGCCGACTTTACCGAAACCCTAATCGATCTTATCCTGTATGGATAATGGATCACACCTTACAAAAATAAAGGTGTTTGGTATCCTGTATGATTTGAAACCGAAACCCTCACTGACTATATCATCAAGAATCTCGTTTATCCTGTATTTTCACGAACTGGTTTTGTACGTGATATCATTATCCTGTATCAAAGGGGTCATAGGATGTCCTGAATTGGTCAGCACCAACTTGCATCAGTGCGCATTCGTAGAGATATTTTCTAAAATTCAGAATTGGTACAAAGGATAGGCGCCGAGGGGAGTTCACAAAATCACACATACTCACAGCAAGTCGACGCTAGATTCAACCTGCACGCCATTCCCCTGAGCTCCAGGACTCAAAAATCGTGGAGGAGGAAGGCTTCGACCATTTCTTCGTTCAATCTTCAATTGAGAAATGGACGAAATCTTTCTCCTCCACGATTTTTTAACCCTGATGTATTATACAGGATACGAATCATTACCAAACTGGCGTATCGTGTATCGACCAGGAGACATCCAGGTATGGACAGGAAATGAATCGAACAATATATGTAGCGGTGAAATCAACATGCAATCTCCTACTTGCCTGACCGTTTGGTGCTGGCATCGCCATCCGACTCTGTGTCCTCATTCGCAGAGCTCCCATCATTTTTCGATTCATCTTGGTCTTCTTGAGCACTTGGTCGTCGACCGCGAATCTTGCGTTTTCTTGAGCCTTGTGGCCGGTTGCGGCCTTTTTTCCATGCATCATGCCAGATATCGAAGAACGTCATAGGCTTGTCGTTGTAGCTTCGTTTGGCGCGTTGGCAGAGGTACACTGGGACGTCGCGAATCTTGCAGACGCTGCAGTGGGACGACGTCTCCCCGCCACGAGGTTTCTCGTCTTGATTCTTGAGCAGTGAGCACACCTCGCAGGATCGTTGGCGTCGTTTTTGATGGCCTTGCTAGTTTGCATCGCGCCATTCATCGATTTGCACTGGCAAATGCTTTGGGCCAGCGCGGTCTGCTTGGCCACGATTCGGATGCGCGCGTGCTGCGAGATTCGCCCAGTCCATCTCCTGGAGCTGACACAGCTCGATGTGGAAATCCTTGAAGAAATGCACGTGCGATACCTTCTGAGCAGTTCCGTTTTCAACCTTGTACACAATGAACGCGTTCACAATCGCGATGTCAATCAGCCCAAAAAGAGCGATTTGTAGTACTTGCAGAACTTGGACGAGAGCTGCAAAGAGTATCTGGAAAATACAGGATAAAATAGAACATGTCAGACATCATAAAGCGGAAAATATAGGATAAAAAGACTTGCCTTTGTAAACGTAGCTGGTCATATACGTCGACACCGCCCATGAAGGTCTGGTAATCTTTCAAGACGCGTGGACACGGGACTTCAGATAGCTCTCCAGTCGTCTCGAGTGACACGTTCAAAACCTGGATTTCCGCCCACACAGAGCATGTGCACAGGCTTGTTATCTCACCACGAGATTGCCTTCATGGCTGGTAGCTCTGCGGAAGTGGCGACTTGGTACATTCCACGCGTAATCTCAGCCGACCGCTTCTTGCGCTTGTCGATGATATCCTTGCAGAAACCGACGCGATTCGTCATGATCGTGCCGATACTGTAGAATCCACCCGTGAAAAGTTGTAAACCCAACGAGACTGAGGTGTAAAAGCGATCTGTGACGACGAGTCGTTTCTCCTGCAACGACTGTGCGCCAAACACCGGGTCGCCACCCCCCCTCACAGATTTTAGTCTATGAGAGCCGATTTATAAAACATTGTTCCAGATTCCGGTCTAACGGTCTAAATTAATTTTTAGACCGTCCATAAACTCCTGCGGGAAACACTCCTATTTTGCTTTACTGGGGGACTTGACCAAATTCAGCGTTTACGGGATGACCGGTGGGAGAAATAAAATTTCCGGTAAACGTGTCTGAATGGGTCTCACATACCGTTTACCGTACACCGTGGAGATGCTCTTAGTGGCTGTAAGTACTTTTTATAATCCTGACACTTTGGTTTTGTAACATGATTTATTGCGAGAATCGATGGATGTGAACCGAGTGTTAACCGTCTGCGCTTAATGCAACATAATAGTGCAACGTAAACAGAATCTCTCAAATAACTGATTCAAGCGCAACTTTAACATATTATAAACGAAGAGAGTAGCGAATATAGAAGGGTTTTAAAAATTAGAGTTTTGGCACGAGTTTCGTGTTCGTTCTAAAGTCTGGAACAAGATCCAGAGAATTCTACTACTAGTAGTAGTATTAGCTGTCGTAAGTAGTATCAATGACAAATCGTACAGTAATAGTGAAAAAACACGGAATACTGTAGGTATACTAAAACACACGCGTATATTCACTATGATGCAACCATGGATCGCTTTACTTCTTGCGCTCACGAATGGCCTTGAACTCTTGCTGGATCTCGTCGATGGTCTTGTTGGTGGTCTCTGGCACCATGAAGTACATGAACGTCCACGAGGCCGAGAGCGTAAACAGGAACGGCACGAACGAGTAGTTGCCGATATCGTCAATGACGTACGGGTAGCCCACACCGATAATGAGCTTGCAGATCCACATCATCGAAATGCAGAACGACACGGCCGGGGCGCGCACTTCCACGGGAAAGAGCTCAGCAGTGACAGACCAGATGAGCGGGCCGAAACTCACGCCGAACGAGCCGACGTATAGCGCTGTGAACACGATCGAGAGCGTGTTCTGGCCGTACACGAGCGTGAAGGTCATGCCGATAGCGCTGCAGAACATGAGAAAACAGCCGCCCAGCAGCATGGAGCGCGTCTTGAAGTAGCGGCCGAGCACACCAAAGATCAGCGTGGGCAGGCAGTTGACAGTATCCACGATGACCGTGCCGACACGAGGATCCTTGATACCAGCCTCCGAGAAGATACTGGACGAGTAAAAGATGACCGAGTTGATACCAGAAAGCTGGTGCGAGGCGGCGATGACAGCAGCGATGAGAAGCTGACGGCGGTACTCAGGCTTGAAGATCGACATCCAGCTCTGGTTTTCCTTCTCGGAGTCCTGCTTGGCCTGCTCGATGTCTTTGCTGAAGAAGGCCGTGGACAAGTTATCGCGCGCAGGCTGCAGCCACGTGAGCACGTTGGCGACCTGGTCTTCACCATAAAGGCGAGCGATCTCCTTCTCGGCATCGGCCTGGCGGCCCTTGGCGATCAGCCAAGCCGGGGATTCGACCATGAAAATTGGTGCGAGGAGCATGAAGGCACCGCCGAAGACAACCTGGACGGCAGCCGAGTAGCGCCAGCCGTTGCTTGTATCCCAGAAGAAGAACGTGAAGGTAACAAGCAAGATACCAAGCGTGAGAAAGCCGTGGAACATCGTGCCGTAGGAACTGCGAAGCTGAGGTGGCGTGATCTCGGCAATGTAGCCACCCACGATACCCGTGGCGAAGCCGGACACGATACCAGCGACGAATCGGCCGATCGTGAACTGCCAGATGTTGTGCGCGGTCATTTCGATCACGGCGCCCACGAGCATCGTGATGCCGTTCAACCAAAGCGTGCGACGACGACCAAGAATGTCGTTGGGCTTGGCGCAGATGAGCGTGCCGACCATACCACCGAGGATCCAGGCGTTCGTGAGGAACGTCCACTGAGTCTTGGTGTGGCCCGAGAACATCAGACACGTGCCCTCAGCAACGGGGCGAGCATTGCACAACTTGGTGTTGTTGTACGTCTTGAGGTTGACCTGACCCGTGGACCAACCGTTCTGCAGGGCGTGCAGCAGAGCAAGACCAACGCTGACGGTGTGGACCCAACCAGGACGAGACTTGGCCGAGTCTGCCTTGTCGGCGTAGCGCTCCTGGATCGAGTCAACGTTGGCGTTGTCGACAGGGGTTCCCACGGCGTGGTACACCGTGTCTTCCGGTCCGCTGTTAGCCACCATGGTCTTCGTGCTGGGAGGTTCCGGTGCGCAGGACGATCCAAATCGGGAAATGAGCAGAGGGGAAAGCGAGTCGCACGCCAAGAGACTTGAGTTTGGAGATGCTGTGCAGGATTAACGACTAACCAATCGCACGACGTTCTAATGGGAGTGCACTCCTGACGTCATCCGGCTCAGTCTTTGCGCTTGAACCTGAGTGCGGCATTCCAAGCCCGCCATTACCTCCAGTACCTCCGACACAAGCTGACACAAACATACTGTACACGCAGTGGACTGATTACGCCATAAAGCTTTGACTATAATAGCGGTGTTCCAGATCATCGAGGATTTGCAGTTTGCTCCAGAAAAGTTGAATTTAACCAAGTTCAAGTCTAGAACTGATGATACCGACACAGCATTGTCCAAGCACTGATATTGATGGATAACAAAGATGCTGTTGGATATATATAAAATGTCAATTCTTCCATGTATATAGAGTTCATTATAGGAATCAAAATTTCAAAAGTTGCCGGCTATGAAAAAGAACCCAGGTTTTGAGCCGAGCCAGATTCTCAGCTGAGCAGGTGTCGGGAAAAGGGGAGGATGGGCAAGACACATCACACAGCATTCAGTTAGGATATTTTGTCTCATACAATTATGAGGAGCAACACCGTAAATACGTTTTTTTGCCTAATATACTGAGAGGATCCACATTCGCCCACGTCTCACCGATTTGCTGCATGGAATAGGAAAAAGAAATTTACTGTGCACTTCTGTTTACAATTACTGGTGCAACGTTCACTTGCAACAGTATATTGTGGCTGAAAGCAGCTAGTAAATACAGTTGGTGCATATGTGTGCAGTCAGTATTTACCCTATTCAAAATGTGCACGTTAAAACAGCCAGTACACTAGGCTTACACACATCAATGTTGTGGTTGAACCTTCTGCGTGGAAAGACTGAGCAGGGCGGGTTTCCACATTGATGGGTAAGTTGAGGTTCAAGACCACTTGAAGTCTGGCTCTAGTCCAGAACCGGAAGATTTCTCTAGTTTGTTTTTGTCTAGTTTCTGAAACTGGGTTCTAGGATGTGTGCATTGTCACGCGTTCGTTCCGCCAATGCAAAGCTCTGAGAGCACTCTTCCTTTCGTCGAATAACATGTCCGAACAAGAGGTAATGCGCATTTGTTCATGGATGGTTATCATTTCTTGCATTGGGTGCCCCACTGAGGCGACGGAATGAGATCTGGATCGAGCAAGGAATTAGGTCGCGACGATTATTCCTCGATCCCGTTGGACTACAGTTCCAGGGTGGCATTTCCAGGGGTGGCTGCTTTCCATTCCAGGCTTCCAGGCTTGTTGAATCAAGTCAACGTCTTGCTATGCGAATCGATTAGGCAGAGCCTCTTGAAAGAAGAGAATGCGCGATGAGCCCTTGCCGAATCGACAAGATCACGCTCACTCCGTGTATTTTTTACGCGGCATCGATTTTCCGGCCAAGTGACTCCAGTGCAATTCGGTGGGATCAATTCCGAAAGCGCGTAAACATCGTGCAAGTGGCGATAGCTTGCAGGTTCCGTTTGCATGTCGTTCATGGGGCTCACAAGGAAGTTCGTGCTGCGTCATAATCACCCAATCGGTCCATTCTGCAAGTCACCATCTGCGAAACCAATTTTACTATTAAACGTATTCAAAGATTATTTAGTATGTGGACAAGTACTACAGTAGTGGCAACTGAGCATGTATTAGACTACTGAAAAATATACTAGCTGTAGTTTGCACTTGTGATAGTTAACGAGTATCAGGCTGGAATTTGATGGGGTCAGGACCCGGGTCTGCATCATTGTTCTGACCTAATTTTAGTATCAAAGCCCTGGAAAATACTAAATTCTAGCGATGTGATAGGTTAAAATTGAAGAGGCGCGTTTCACTCAATATTGTGCAAGGCACGCAACCATGTCGAAGCGAGCGGGAAAGTCCATCCGCTCGTACGCTGACGCATGTCGTGAAGGTTCATCATCAGCATGCCTGACCGACAGTGCGTTACAGTGGGAAATGAAGCGAAGTGAACGCTCTACAGTACAGGCTTCTTTGGATGGTCGCCCTGGCAACACTGACAGAAAGTATTCAAGCTACCAGCAAGAGTTTGCGAATTGGTGCTCTGCGCAATCTTTTCAAGACCGTGACACTGTCAATGGCAGCAAACTTACCTTTTTCTCTCCAATAAAGTAGTAGGGAGAAAATCAAAAAAGGACCCGTCCAAGACAGTCGGCTTGTCTACAGAATGTGGATACACAAATGCAATGGTAGATTTATATCATCAACAAGTCAATTTAAGAATGAATTCGAATGATCACCCCCGGTCCAAGGCAGTCAAGCTACTGATTCAAAACGAGCAGGCAATGTCAGCAGCGACGAGAAAGAAAAATTATCAAGATAAAGGCGTGGGATCTCTACTCGATGGATACCACTCTACAGCTCAATTTGTGAAAATATGTGATGCATTTATGACGATGAATGACCTCCGTGGTAGAAGAGCATTTTTATTGTCTCACTTCGGCCTGCTGCGTGGAGAAAATGCGCGTGATCCGGAACTAGCTGACATGTTCTCTCAGACTCTGGATGGTGAAGGATTTCAGAGTTGTATTGCCCTAGTTTTTTAATTTAGCATGGAAAAAGGAACAGCTTTGGAAAGCTGCAGCGTCGGATTTTTGCGCAATAAGGATGTCTATGTTTGTCCTATTGGAGCTGTTCCATTGTACCTCTTTGAGCGTTTTCATGTGGATATGGAGCCATTCCCATCATTTCAGCTGTCAAAGTGCTGGTATGATGTGAAATTCGTACGTGGCCGGGGCCGCACCAAGTCAATATCTTACGAGTGCCACAAGCAAAGCTACCAAAACGTTTTCAATCATCTGGGATTTTCATGCAATAAGAAGACTCATATTAATCGACAGCAAGGCGTACTCCAACTTAAGAACGTAGACGTAGATATGTCGCAGACCCGTAGACACGGACGATGGGGAATGGACACATTTATTCAGCACCGCGGCTTTACTACTTGGAGCGTGCAGTCATTGATCCACCAGCCGACCTCCAGCAAATGATTTTTCCTAATGCGTACAATTGGGTGCAAAAATTATTAGACGGAGAGTGGGAGCACAATCTCGCAGCTCGAGGATTTTTGGAATTGCTTCAGTACCTACGCATTGTGTTTCTTCAAGATTGTGCGTTCATGTTTGATTTCCTTCCGGTCAGAGTTCGCAACCACCCAGTATTAAATGATAGATTTCAGGTATTCCGTACTGAAGCTCTTGCTGCTGCTCAAAATGCACAAGATCCAGTCGAGATGCAGCTTCGTGTTGCAATGACTCTGTCATCTCAGCAAATATCCGTGCAACACACAGCTATCACGGAAAGACTAGAACCAGACATTCAGAAGTGATTCAATTGGTAAAATAATCTCAAGGAAAACTTACAGATTTTTTTCGAGGTAACGTCTCATTCGTTTGAACTTCTCCCCGTTGTAAATCCCGATCTCGAAAACAGTGGAGCAGCTGAGTTTTCGACTCTCCTGCCATCGAGTTCTCTGAATGAATCACACCAACCTATCTCAGACCAATCAGTTGAATATTCGATGAGCAGAGGAATTACCAGTGTTCGGGAGCTTTGGATGGAATGGCATGAATGATTATCTGGTCAGCCTTCCATTGAATCCCTAGAGGAGAAATACGGCACAAAGTGGCGGTCATCTGCAAAGGAATCGAAGTTTTATTCGCGGCGATTGTATGTGATCAAATACGTACGTGCCCTCATTGCGTGAGGATATCCTGTTGACTCGGTCATCGAAAAAGCAGACACTGAGAAAGGTCGAAAATGTATTGATGGATTCTCAATATTTCTGCGTAATAAGCAACCATTTTAGAATAATGCCGACCCCATAGTACGAATATGGATGCACTCACGTAAATTGGCGACTATCAGACAGAGTATATCATGCTGGCGGGCCCGATCGACTTATCAATTTGTGGCCTTACCCGCGAAGCAGTTGACTGCGTGCTCTATATATGAATTCAGCATAATGGATAGTAATGTTGACTCATAGCAACCATCATATGTCAGTGGCTGGCGCACCGAAAGCTATGCCCATAGGCTGAAGTGGCAGTCTACGTTGAATAGATCGGCATAGCTGCGATGCGGACGTCGTGGCCGCCGTACTAAATGATGCCGACGATGCGTCAGCCGCCCACGTTAATGCCGGGCGGTACAGGCAGCGTGGTGGCACGTGGCCGACCGTGGAGGGCACACTGGTCGTGCAGTGTGGCACAGGCAGCTCGGTAATGGTAATGGTCGCGAAAAGCAGCTTGGGTAGTGGTGGCCTCATACCGGCCGTGGGGAGCACCGTGGATGATTCGGCCGGCGCACTCGTCCGTGGACACCGTGCTGAGCCACGCGAACGGAGCTAACGGCGTGGTGGTGGTGGCTTGCGACGCAAAGGATCAGTTGATGTAGCACATTAGCGCGGACATCGTGGTGATCGTGTTGATTCGTGCTGAGCGCGGTGGTTTGCGTCGAATTCGTTGGAACAGTGTGGAGGTCGCACTGTCGCGCTTTGGCTGTGTTTGAGATTTGACTGGGCGGAAGGCTGCTTTGATTTTACCCAATCATATGTCTTTGTTGGGGTCCTGACCTAATTCTGATATCTTGTGGGTATCACAGAAGAAAACAGATGTGTGGAAATACCAGGTCACAAGGTCGCGACTTTTGCATGACTTTATCGTTTTTACTTGTGGTGGGCACCCATTGGACTGCTAAAGTTTTGATGCACACTAATGCACAACTTTGTTCACCCCTGGCGTATATTTAGGGTCATAATTACTGCTGTCACAGGGAAAGATTACCTTCCCAGAAGTGGTAAATGATGAGTTGGTGACAGAGAGTTCAAGTTTGATCAGCGCCCTCACATGCTTCCCTTTCTTCGGGTCCTCTCGGATCTAGGACTATCAACAGCAAGGTAAAACATTATGACCTCTCTAATACCGACTGACCCCATTGTTCTGTTTTAACACGGAAAAAATTTGGTTGCTAAAGTGCAGTATGATGCAATACAATGCTCAATTTTATGTCCGTGGCACACTTTCGATACAGTCGTATTTATAATTTCGTAAGTCAAAGCTCAAAATTACCTTCCCGAAGACGTAAAAATATTAAAGTCTTGCTTACCGGAAATGTCGAAAAGATGTGAACAACCTACTTTTCATACTCTATACAATTGAAATACAGAGAAAAAAAGAAAAATCTGAAAATGTTCACATCTTTCCAAAGAAAGCTATTTTGATTGGCCATAATAATTTGAACTGTAAAATATGACTGGCTAGAATTATGCGGACACAGACAAACATTTGGAACGCAGCTACTGAATAATCACTCGACAATAAGCAACATGCCTGCTGACCGCATCCCGCTGCGCACCACGAACGAGCTCAAGGCCAAGACAGTCGAGCGATTTCGGTATCAAGGCGACAGCCATCGATAAAATAATTCAGCCGGGGAGTGGGGATAATGCCGTCTACACTGAACTCGAGGATCGCTGAGTATTCACGATGTCACGCATACAATCTGTTATATAAACTATCGACCAATCCTGTAGTCTCAATTGGATGTGCAACTTTTTTTGCTGGAGGTTCCGGTAGATGATAGGCTAAATATACGAAAGTAACCTATTCACCAACCTTTTTCCCTTGTCAGTTGGTTTTTAGATTTAGGCTCTTTTTTGCTCAAAATATTTAGAAGGTGTTCCCATCTTTCCATCTTTCCGACATTTCCGGTAGGTCACAACATACGTCTCGTGCTGCTTTATTTACTCAAATCTTTCGCAAGAGAAATTTTTAAAGCGGGATTAATCAGGATAACCAGGCGATTATGTGACATATCGGACCAAATCCCGCAGCCGATCTGGCGCTTCAAAATCCAGAATATATTAGTTTGTTCAGGGAAATGTGAACCATTTTTCCAGATTGGCCTTTGCAGATTCGCGATCTGTGAGAGGGGGTACCCCTCTTACAGAAATCTGGATGCAATAAAAAGGTGAACAAATTTCGAAACATATATAAACCTATAGAAGATCGGAACCCGAGCATCAACAGCAGATGCCAACTCTTCTAGATATCAAAATTTGGTTTCGAAATTTCGGAAACCTGATGATATCTACAATTCGCCAAATAATTGCAATTCACTATAGAATTGAAGCACCACAGCAACTCTAGTAGTGCGTGAATGTGTGCTGCGCGAACGTTCCAATACAAGATGGCGAAGGTGAAGCTGTACTGCGGTGTGTACGGTGAAGGGAGCGTCTTCGCCGTCGAGATCGAGCGCAAGGCAGATATGAAGGAGCTGCAAGAAGTTATCTTCTACAAGAAGCGATACAACCATCAGCACAAGTTTGACTCTAGCATGTTGGCGCTCTACTTGGCGCGGAAAAAGGACGGCGATCGAAAGAAGTGGCTGAATAGCGACTCCACAGTCAAGCAACACTTGAAAGGAGGAAAGCAAGACGATGGCGAGTATGTGGAGATGATTCCAGGGTGGACGCTCTATGACGAGGACTGCTTTGGGGAGAACTTTCAGCCTCAACCGAAACAGATTCGCGTCCTGGTGGAACTGCCGGAAGCTGCGGATGGTTTTGCGAGTGCACTGACGGCGAAGCTGGAAAAAAAATCGACGAAATGCACGAGCAATTTGTGCATACCAAGCGAAAGCGAGACGCTCACTCACAGATCAGATCGACCAAGGGCATGGAGCTACTGCAAGACTTGGATATTCACGTGGAACCTGTGCGCGCTTTTCCGTTTACTATCGGATGCTCGTCTCCGACTGTGGCATTCAAGTGGGAGAGCGTGAGAAATGATCATGGCCAACAGACCGTGCTTACCGAGGAGCAACAACGCGGACGATATCGGGCGTATGTAGAGCGCAACATTGGTGGTGTGCTCGCTGAGAAGGAGCTTTGCGTCCTTGGCGTGGAAAAAGACAATAACATCCTCACCGTTCAAGTGCCTGGCCGCAACATCGAGCTCTCTGGGCGGACTGATCTTCTTATACTGAGTGATCTCGTTCAGGAAGAACCAGAAAATTTGAAGTATCTGCCGGGAGTGAAGATGCAAATCGAAGTGAAAATGAACGTGGAAGATGACGACGAGTTCCAGGCTCTTTCGGAGCTGATCGCGTTGGATCTTCTCGCCACAGATCCAGTGATGGCACTACTGAGTGATTTGACCAACAATTGGTGGTTCTTCTGGGTCTCGGACATGAGCGACACTCATGTCTCTGTCCACAAAACAAGCATCAAGGAACCAGGAGAAGCTTTTCAAGTGATCACATCGCTTCTGGCGCAGTCTCCAACTGGTGACGCAGACATTTGTCTTCCATGCTTTTAAGAACCCGTGAAGCGACGCAAACTGGCTGAAATGCTGCCATCGATCAGCGAAGGTGTGGTATTCGTGCTGCTATCGAAAGATACTACGATGTCGCACGCGTGTTGGGTCCCGACATTGAGATGGCGCGTGCTGTGGCGAACCAAGGAACTTGGAGGGTAGTTGGTGAAAACGGCACTCGATCGATTCCCGTTTTCACCAACTACCCTCCCAGTTACATTAGCTGATCATAACAATCACAAAAATAACCAAAGTTGAGAAGTCCCGAGGTCCGAACCAGTTCCATGTTGCATTTAAACATAGCTTACTTTCAACCAATCAGATTACTCAATGGAATTTTATTTATTTCTGACAACTAAGTGCCTGTTTGGATCCAAATCGCAATATTGATAATTATGGCATTATACAGTAATTTACGGAGGTCTGTTTGCAGTTGGTTTCACACGAGCGTCAATGTAATATCTTAAAAATGAAACAGATCTAAAGCCAGAGAGTGCCAGTTGTTCTCTGGCGTAGGTTCTATACCCTATAGGGTCTATACCCATGGTGTAGTTTCTCTACTACCAACGGCCCTTAGAACATTCCTAGAGCTAGACGAAGCCTGTGCTTCAAGTACAAGCTACCCTGGACAGAGCACATAGACATGCAGCGTAGGACAGAGCTAGCGCTAAAGCTAGATAATACACTTTATTCCAACTTTCACCGGCTTCGCCTCAAGTTGCCCTGCAACACGTTATCAGCACTGCAGCCTCGCCGAGCCGACCTAAGCCGACCCAAGCCACCCCAAGCCGACATTCGACTAGCCGGTACTTTCGACCCCTCGGACCCGACTCGTGAGCGCTCACCACTATTGTGATACCACTTGCGCTCGGAGCTTGTGGGAAAGTACCCTTTGTGGAAACATCGATACGGGAGCTCGCAGTTG